>SJYC01006223.1:0-92050 GCA_006408675.1 Madoqua kirkii
CGCCTTCATCCCCCCACCATCCCATATTCCATTTTAAGCTGTGTGCATTCCTATGCTGCCAGGTCTGCAGGTCTGGGTGCTCAAGTAGTACCTGCCTTTCTGGGAAGAGGTAGGGGAATTCTAGGTTGCAGGAGGAACCATGGAGAATGGGCCAGAACACAGGAAGTGAGATGGAGGTAACATGGAGAGGTGGCCGGAAGCAGAGCTTACAGTCGGTGAAGAGGAGAAACGTGCACCGTGGACCAAGAGCCTCTGAGAAATCAGATAGAGGGGGTTGGGGGGGGGTTCCCCTCCTTCATGTGGTGAGACTTGAAGCCATCCCCTTTAACTGTTCTAAGGAAAAGGGGCCCTAAGGGGCAGCCTTAGGAAATACCCAGGAAGCTAATACTTGGGTGGCTATGAAGATTTCAAATAAATTCTCCAAAGTGCTCAGAACATAACGGAGCCCCAAAATAGCAGTGTTGTGTGTGTGTTGTCCTTAGTCTCACAGTCGTGTCCAGCTCTGTGCAACCCTGTGGACTGTAGCTCACCAGGCTCCTCTGTCCATGGGGATTCTCCAGGCAAGGATACTGGATGGGGTTCATGCCCCCCTTCAGGGGATATTCCCAACCCAGGGATCAAACCCAGATCCCCCGCATTGCAGGCAGATTCTTTACCTTTTGAGACAGCAGGGCTGTAGGTGTAATGGTTACAAATAAAATACACTGTCTTCTACGTCTGCTTCTGTCCACTACCTCTTATGGTGTGATAACCTCTCAGGACAGAACCTGAGTCTCAGCGCTTTCTGGATACCTCCATGTTTAGAAGGAGATCCAGTACACAGCAGGGACTCAGAAAACATCCCCAAAGCAGGAAAGGATGCTGGATTTCATGAAGACCATCACCTGCCTTCTGAAAGGAGGCCTTGCTTTGATAGAAAGAAATCCACAGGGCCCACAGACTGGAATAGATGACCCGTGTTTCCAAGACTGGCACCAGAAAATAACCTGAATTCCTCTAGGGTCCCAGACTTTACAACCAGGGTCGTAGGAACCCACTTGGGTGTCAGGTGAGCTCTGGGAACCAGGGGGGGGCAGGTGAGGCAGAGCGAAGATCAAGGAGACCCGATTCAGGAAGCCCCATTCAATGTCTTCCACCAGCCACACGACAAAGCTCTAAGTGTCTTAGATTATTCAAGGTAGTGTTAAACAAAACAAAGATCTCTGCTTTACAAATAAAATAATAAAACAGAGTATCCACATTGCTGATGGCAAATCACTTAATAAAAGAGAGAAGAAAATTAAGAGAATGAAAGGGACTTGATCAAGCTCACAAAGCAAGAAAAGGGACAGGTGTCAGCCCCAGAGCCAGGCTCTGCTGCACCACAGGATGGGCCTCCTGGAGTAGAGCCATTTAAGTCTGCATCCCCTGTATTAGTCAGGATGGGCTAGACCAGGCTGCAGTGATGAACAAGGCCCCAGCTCTCGGGATCTTGAACCAAAACTTGGCTGCTCCCTGATACATGCTCCAGTGCAGCTCTGGGTGGTTCTCCAGCACAGCCATTCTCCATGGTGATTCAGGAGTCAGGATACATCTGTCCTGTGGCTTCACCACCTCACTGTATAGGGGGTTGGAAGTGTTGAGCACAAAATGAGATGGACATGTGTATACTTGCTGGTCTGGATGTGGATCAGAGCAATTTCACTGAATAGCATAATGTCAACATTGCATGTGTGATCAGTTGCTCGGCTGTGTCTGACTGTTTGTGACCCCACAGACTGTAACAGCCAGGCCCCTCTGTCCGTGGAATTTTCCCAGTAATGGGAAATGGGTTGCCATTTCCTTCTCCAGGGGATCTTCCCAATCCAGGGATCGAACCTGTGTCTCCTGCGTCTCCTGCATTGGCAGGTAGATTCTTTACCGCTGAGACACCTGGGAAACAATATCAATATGAATGCATCAGAAACTGACTCAAGAATTCCACATTAAGGAATTTATTTAAATATATATACAAAAAGTTGTGCACACAGATATTAAGCATAACATTTTATATAATAGTGAAAAAGTTTGACTCTATTCAACAATAAGGAGCCAGTAAAGTTGAAGTGGTTGAATACTATGCTGCCATTAAAAGTGATAGCAATAAAGAGTTTGTCATGAAATGAGAATATGTTTTTGATAAAAATATTATAGAAAAATAACATTTAATTGCTTTCTTCAATTTCCATGTGTGTGTGCTAAGTCACTTCAGTCATGATAGACTCTGTGTCACGCTATGGACTTCAACCTGCCAGGTTCCTCTGTCCATGGGATTCTCGAGGCAAGAATACTGGAGTGGGTTGCCACACCCTCCACCAGTGTATCTTCCTGATGCAGGGATCAAACTCATGTCTCTTACATCCACCTGCATTGGCAGGTGGATTCTTTCCACTAGTGCCACCTGGGAAGCCCCTTTATCCTTATACATTCATTCAAAAAGGATTTACTGATGGCATGGTATGTGTTGGGCTCTCTGCTAAGATCTGGATGCAGTATCATCCATTTACTTATCCATTCATCAAAAACATGTTTTTTTTAAAGTCTCCTAGTCAGGTAGTTGGGTAGGAACTAGGAAGCAAAATTGCCTGTAAGTGTGTAAGTAATACCAATGTGGAAAAAAAGGCTGGAAGGAAAATACACCAAGATGTTTATAGTGATTAACTCTTGGACTGGGATTCTGGGTGATTCTTATTTTATTGTTTACATTGTCCCAATTTTCTGCAATGGACATTTGTTGCTTTTGAAATTTTAAAAAAAATGATGAATAGATGAAAATTTAAAATCAGAAGCCAGGCATAGTTGTGAACATGAGTTTGCAGAGAACCTAGCATAGGAAAAACTGAGCTCAGAGGCCAACATTGACCTCTGGCTCCAAAATAAGTCCCTGCCCATCTCTGCTTCCTTCTGATGTCGACGGTCTTTGCTTTCTCAGTGAAAGGGATTTACCTATCCTTCTGTGCCATAACCAGTTTTCTCTTTGAAACAGAAAGATCACGTAACTTTTAAACAGATCTGAATTAGGGCCCTAGCTCTGTCGTCTAATATTCAGGGGACTGGAAAAAAATTGTTTAAGCTCTCCAGGCCCCTACTTTTTGATCTATAAAATGGGATGATAATAGTTCCTCCTTAGCAGCCCCTGCTGGGTAAGTATGTAAGGCTCCTAGTTCATAACTAAAAGAGACGTGTAGCATGTGTTACTTACCTCCCTTAAGTATCCCCCATCCTCCATCCACTCTGGGAAATGCTAGGAATTCTGATAAGGTATTCTAAAATGTCTTCAAGAATGACGGATGTGAGAAATATCACAGGAGTTCAGAGAGAGGGCCCCGAGAGGATACACCACACTATCTTCACAGCCACTGTCCTTCTCCCTGCCTGCCCAGCCAGCTTAACGGTGGCTTCCAGCTTCCTGGTCTCAAAACCAGTCCTTTTGAAGCCAGAAAATAGTTTTCCCAGTAATCTGAAGTTACAAGCTGCTCTTTTCTCCTCATTGAATCAAAGGGCAATGCCAGTGACAAGGGAGTCTGGGAAAGTCATTTTAAACTGAAAACATCGTTACCCTGAACAGAATCCCAGGTTCTGTTTACAAGGAAGAAGTGAAGAGGGTTTTGAGTTGGCAACTGTGTCTGCTGTGATTTAATATCCTTTAACAGGAAAATGCCTGCAGGACTCTGTTCTCAAGAAATAATCCAGAAAGACTTGTATAAAAATGTTTATCACTGAATTATTTTTAATAGTAAAAAGTTAAAAAGCAACTTAGCATCCAAACAGAAGAGATTGGTTAATCAAGTTGTAAGGTACCTTCACTCAATAAAATATTATGCAGCCACTAAAATTATTCTTAAGAAGACTAGGAGGCAACATGGAAAAATGCTTATGCTCTCATGTTAAGTGAAAAAGCAGAATACCAAGTCACCACATACTTGTGGCTAAAACTATGTAAAATATGTACACACAAGGGAAAACACTGAAGGGAACTACAAAAAAATGATAGCCGCCCAAACCAGGTGATGGTGTTGTGTATAGACAATTATTTTCCCTTATTTCAAAATTTTCCGCAATGTTACTCAATTATTTTTCCAATAAAAAGTTACCCATCAAAAATCAAATTGTCCAAAAAGCCTAGCAGAAATAGAATGAAATATTTGTCAGACTCTTGAAAGTGTGGTTATTGTCTAAGCTCTGAAGCCAAAGAGAAAATTTGCAAAAGAAAAGACACACAAGTCTGATGAAACAAAGCATAAACATTCAGCCAAATGCAAGATTTAACCAATACAATTTATTTAGCAAAAGAAAGCATTTTAACAGGACATGTACTATCGGCAATGTTTTGTTGTAACCCAGTGCTAGCTGGCAGGGGAAACTGGCATGACCTTTTGGGAAAACAACTCGGCAACATATCTTAAGAGCTGAAAATACAAACCACAGATTTTGGCCTGGCATGACCACCCTGGAGACAGCATGCTGAAGAGACAGTTCTGCAGAAGATAAGGCTACATGCAGATAGATGTTCCCTGCAGTGTTGTTTATAAATGCAACTCTTGTAAAGCTTCTTGTCAGTGGCTTAGAAGAACATAAGTGATACTTCCTGCAATGTTCTTTAGCCTTATGATATGAAGACAATGCTGTAAACTGGAAATATGTTTTACTATAATGATAGATGTTAAAAAGTAGAGTAGACAGGGCTGCCTGTGCGTGCACCCTCGGTCACTCAATCATGTCCAACTCTTCTGCGACCCCATGGACTATGGTCCACCAGGCTCCATAACTGAACCATTTTGCTGTACAGCTGCAATTAACACAAGCTTATAAATAAACTACTTCAATTTTTTAAAAATTTTTACAGAAGAAATGTAGTTAGTGCTGGTTAGGACCTAGATTTCATATTTTATTTATTTAATTAAATTTTAAAATGGAAACAATATAAAATATTTTCTGGTAAAAGCTTTGCTATACTCACTGCAAATCATTAACATTAATTAAAACTAATTTTACCTGTTTCCCTTGCCTTTTGTAGTATGGCTTCCAAAAATTATAAAATTCATACATACTTTTCATTATCTTTCTACTGGGCTGTGCTATTCTAGATGTTAATCTTTGCTAATTATGTTTTATAAGAATGAGTTCTAGCTTGAAGCTTGTCTTTTCTTGTTTTACGATATCTTTGGATAATCAGAACTTCTCTGTCTTTATGGTTTTTAGGTAGGGAGAGATTTCTTTAAAATGATCCCCAGAATCATAAGCCTTAAAAAAAGATTAATAACTGATTTTATCAAAATTTTACTTTAAATTTTATTCCAAAACTTCAGAATATTTGCCTGTCATGTTGACGTTCTTAATCTATCTGGGATTCCTTTTATCATGATGTGAGGTAGGGGTCAGTTTCTTTATTCCAATATAAATTCCCATTTGTTTTAGTCCCATCGATTGACCAGTCCAACTTTCCTTTCACTCAACCTGTCATCCTGTTCAATACCAGGTCTGCACAATGTCCTAATCTGCTTCTGGTTATTCCTTCTGCTGCTTTGTCCTGTTTGTCTATTCTTGTTCATTCACGCCATTGTTTCATTACAATCCTTTAATACTTCTAACATCTGCCAAGGTAAGTTACCCTGACTTCTAATTCTTCTCCAGCAGGATTTTGCTATTCTTGGCCTTTGTAGCCTTTGTATATATTTTGAAAATGAACTGTCAAATTTGTTTTTATATAAGTAGCAGGGAAAATCTCTGGAAACTTGATAGAAATGACACTAGATCAATCAGTTTGGAAAGAACTGATGTCTATCGAATATTAAGTCTTCAATGAACATGAATTTGAGCAAACTCCAGGAGACAGAGAAGGACAGGGAGGCCTGACCTGCTGCAGTCCATGGGGTCGCAAAGCGTCGGACACGACTGAGAAACTGAACAATAACTGCCTCTAAACATACTGTTATGATTTCTGACTTTGTCTTGATCTATTTGGCTTGCCCTGATAGCTAAATTTTCACTGCTGCTGCAAATGATAACCTTTTACTACATTTTCTATTGGCTCGTTGTTAATATGTAAATAGAAATATAGTCAAAATATGCATATATTGCTTTTAGATCTAGTTTATTATTCTGCTTAGGCTGCAGTAACAGAATGTCACAGACTATGTAGCTTAAACAAGAGAAATTTCTTTTTTCACAGTTCTGGAATCTGAAATCAAAGATCAAAGTACTGCCAGAGATAGTTTCTGGTGAAGCCTTTCTCCTTGGATTGTAGACAACTGCCTTCTCACCATGTCCTCAAATTGCCTTTCTTCTGAGCACACATGGAGAAAAATCCCTGGTGCTTTTTTTCCTTCTTAGAAAGACACCAGATTAGCTCTCTACCCTCACGACTTCATTTAACCTTAATTACCTCCTTAAATGATCTATTCCCAAACACTGGGGGTTAGGGCTTCAACTTACGAATAGGGAAGGTGCAATTCAGACTATAACATCTAGAAAACTTGTTAAATCCCCTTATTTAGTCAGATAAATTTGTCCATAGTTTCTTTTAGATTTAGGACAAGAATGTCATCTCTGAATAAGGATACTTCTATTTCTTCCTTTCCACTGTTTACACCCTTTATTTCTTTTCTTTCTGTTTGGACCAGGACCTCCAGCAAAGTATTAAACAGAAACAATGATGGAAAATTTTGTCTTTCTATTGATTTTAAAGAGAATGATTTTTAAATTTTACTATTGAGTTTGGTATAGATTTTGGTAGATACTTTTTGCAACTTAAGGACATTCCTTTCATAACTGCTTAGAGTTTCAACCATAAATTGAATTTAATCAAGTGCTTTTTCTGGAAATATTGAGGTAATCCTATGGTTTGCTTCCTTTAAGCTGTTAACATAGTGAATTTTCCTAAGATACTTTCTAATGTTTATTCAGGCTTGCCTGTCTGGAAGACATCTGATTTCATCATGATTTGTTTTCTTTCCTTCAACATTTCTGGATCCAATTCATTATTTTGTTTAGGATATTTGCATTTCTGTCCGTGGACGATATTAACCTGTCCCTTTCCAAAACTTGGCAGCTTAAAACAATAAACGTTCATTATCTCACAGTTTTTGGAGGGCAGGAATCTGAGCATGGCTGTGGCTTCAGTCTTATCTGAAGGCTCAAGTGAGGAAAATATACTTCCAAAGAGATCCTTGTGAATTGGATCTGGGAATTAAACTGACCACAAAGAGTGACAGACCAGGATCAATGGCCCCTCCCTTCCACAAAGCAAGGTCACCACCAGCAGGATTCCTCATTCCTCACCCTCCTCTGCTGTCGGCCAAGAAGCAGGGAACCTGGGCTTTAGTGTTCCAGCAGCAACCACTCGCTGTGTGATTTGGAGGAAATCATTCAAATTCCCTCTCTTTTCTGGATAGAAAGTACCTTTGCCTTTTGAAGAAGCCCTTGCACGTGACAGATCAACCTCAGATGAGGTCTGAAAAGAAAAGGCAGAAGGAAAGGATAACAAAATGACCCTGTCCAAAGAAATGGGCTGGGGGTTTTGTCCCTGAGAAGCAGAGGAGAGAAAGAAGAGGGCTCTTATAAACAAGGATGACAGTATTCAGGGGACTTCCCTGGTGGTCCAGAGAAGACTTTGCACTCCCATGCAGGAGCCTAGGTTTGATCCCCAGGGAACTAGATCATGCATACTGCATCGAAGAGTTCACATGCTACAGCTAAAATTCCTACATGCCACAGCTAAGACCTAGTGCAGCCAAATAAAGAGCTGTTTGTTTGTTTAAGAATAATAAGGTTTAATTTTAAGCTCCTTAGTATATAAGCAAATCTGACAATAAAATCTGGCACATACTCAAAAGACCTAGGACTTTGGGTGTATGTGTCTGTGTGTCTGTCTGTTTGTGTGTGTGTCTATTTATGTGAGTGTAAACCAAGGAAAGGCACAGAGGCTTACAAGGGAGCCAGGCACACATACAGAGGAGGAGCAATCTCTAAACTGGGTCACATCAGTTGAGGCAGCAGCTCTGGGCTTGAAGGCAACATGGTAGCATAACCCCCTGAGACCCCCAGAAACCTCGACTGCACACAGAACGTGGAGGTAAGCCTAGAGCCCATCCTTGTGGTTCTCCGGAGGCACAGAGTCTCAGCCAGTGTGGCCACCTGGGGGACCTGGTAAGGCTTCCTGAAGAAGATGGCCTCCTGATAGCTCCTGTAGCTGGTTCCCTGTTCAGCAGCTTTCTGCAGTGAAAGGGAAAGATGTGTGTCTCTCCACATGTGTGAAGAAGTCCTCTTCTCCCTGAGAAGCAGGACTCAGGACTAGAAACATCCTCGGGAAGAAAGCACAGAGTCTAGAGGGTGAAAGGGCCCCCTAGAAAGTGGAAGTTGCCAGGGAGAAACCAGGTTCCCAACAGCTCTGCACAGGCTGCTTCTGGAGTCTTCTCTCCTCCCTCTTGGCTTTGGCGGTCAAGCCATCCTGGAGCCCCATCTCCTCCATGCTCTGGACAGAGGGGACCTGGACTGGAAGCCATTGGGTGGGACCAGGATTTCAACTTAAGGCCCATAACAGCCCTGGAAATCCTAGGCTGCTGTCTACAGCGAGGGCAGTCGCGCCATGGTCGAAAGCCTGGGTCTGGCCTCCCCGAGAAGGGCTGATGCAATCGTGGTGGCTTGAACATTCTTGGAACATTCTCTGTCAGAGTCCTCAATTATGGCTGCTGGGGCTCCATCTGAAGCCGTTCCAGGAGATGGCCTGCTTCAGTAATTGTCCCCGTTTTATCTCAAGATGCAGATCTGGAGGCTGATCTCCCAGACTTATGAAGTTACAACCAACGTAATGCTTCTTCCATTTGCATAAAGCAAATCTGAAACATATACATACATACGTTTTGCCTTGAACCTGTGGATGTGTACAGATCCCAGCAACTCCAGGCGGACTAAACTCCTGACCATTTTATTAATCCCGTTTGTGCATCCCAGGTCATCTGGGGTGGAGGCAAACCTGTTTCAGTGCTCTGGCAATTTCATGGGAATGTCTTTCACGGATCATGGTGTGTTTCCCCTGCTCCAGCTTCACATGTTGGTGGATGGTGGCCATGATGAGGGAACAGCCAAACTGTGCCCAAATTGTGCCATTACTATGCCTCAGAGTCCTGTGAGCTGGCTTGTCATGTTCACAGTGCTCCCATCCCTGAGACCTCAGTATTTCAACTTCCTGCTGCACAAACTTGAAACAGTCACAAATGTGAACACATGGTGTCTGGAAGCAGTGTAATGCAGCCCAGCAGTTCACAATCCTATGCCAAAACTGTGGTTCAGGGGAGGCTGATTGGGCTTCCAAGCAAAATAAAAGGAAAGTATTTATTAAATGCTGGGTTAAAAATTTTCAACAGTTTGAATCCTTGTTCTGCAGGACTTCTCAGAGCCTTTACTATGCCAAGATGCCTCGTGCATTTCTAAGAGGGAGATTCAGTGCACCAGCGTTTGTCAAACTAAGGACCACAAAGCCCTTTTGTTTCAGGTGCAGTGGGCATCGGTTGTTTTTGCTTGCCCAGCATCCTTCACCTCTTTCAGCAACTGACTTTTGTTTCCATAGTGGTTTGAAGGGGATGAATCTGAACCTCTGCCATTTCCCTCATCAAAAGAGCAAACAGGTCATTCAGGGCTGGCCCAAAAGAGTCCTTGGAAAGTCTTTTGTCCCTACTTGTGAAGAAGTCCTCTCTTGTCAGGCTACGGACTTGATAGAATCAGCTAACAATGGGCCTTAAAGCCGAGAGGTACAACATGGTCAGGGTCTTTGGATCAAGCCATGCCAGAAGCCACCTCTTCCGCAGACTCAGGATTGGACTTTGCTCCAAGGAGCAGGAAAGGCACCGGCTGGTACAGAGAATAACCCAGGGGACAGTAGTGATACACACTTCACTTCAGAGAATGTTTATGACGCTTCCAGCTACAAGGAACATTGCCCCCACCCCCCACTCAAAACGGCTTCACCAATAAAAAACATAGATTTTCTATCCAAACAGAAGCCCCTGTAGGTAACTCCTGGGCTGGTGAATTCAGATGCTTAATGTTGCATCAGGGAACTGATTCGTTCCGTTTCCACCAAAAAGATGGGAGTCTCTTTAGGAGTACCCCTTATGCCAGTGCCTAATCTTTCCAAGCCTCAGTTTCCTTGTTTTTTCACACCCAAACCTCAGAGTTACCCTTGATTTCCACCCTCTTTCCTTTCCAATCTGCATCCAACCCATCGGTAAACCATTGGAAATATCTGTCTAAACTGTCTTCTTCTCACAACTGTTGTCTAAACCACCCTCATCTCTGCCCTGGAATTATTTTTTTAAACAGTTTAACTGAGATGTAATTCGCATGTGGGCTTCCCTGGTGGATCAGACAGTAAAGAATATGCTTACAATGCAGGAGATCTAGGCTCAATCCCTGGGTCAGGAAGATCCCCTGGAGAAGGGAATGGCTACTTACTTCAATATTCTTGCCTTGAGAATTCCATAGACAGGATTTCTTCCCTTTAAAGTGTATCTTTCAACAACTTTTAGTGCACAAGCATCACCACAATCTAATTTTAGAACATTTTTATCACTCAAAAGAGAAACAGCCACTCCCCATTCTCCACCACCAGCTTCATGCAACCATTAATTGTTTTCTGTCCCTATAGAGTCCCCTATTCAGGACACTTCATATAAATAGAATCACACAATCAAGGTCTTCTGTGACTGGCTTCTTTCGTGGGCTTATCTATGTTGTAGCACGTGTCAGCATTTCATTCCTTTTTATCGCCAAATAGTATTCCACTGTGTGTATAGTCCACAGTTAATTCATTCATCAGTTGATGGACGTTTGGGTTGTTTCTGCTTTTTGGCTTATGGAATAAAGCTGCTGTGAACATTCATGTACAGGACTTTGTTTGGATTTATGTTTTTGTTCTCTTGAGTATATACCTAGGAGTGGAACTACTGGGTTTCATGGTAACTCTTGTTTCACCACTAGAGGAATACCAGATTGTTTTTCAAAGCAGCTGCCCCATTACACAGCCTTCTTAGCAATGCATGAGTGCTTCATTCTAGTGAGCGTGAGGAAGTATCCTCACGATGGTTTTGATTCGTATTTCCCAGAGGATTAATGATGTTGAGCATGTTCTCATGTGCTTACTGGCTATTTGCATATCTTCTTTGGAGACATGTCTATGTAAATTCTTGGCCCACTTTTTAATTGAGTTCTTTTTTTTATTATTGAGTTATGAGAATTCCTTATATATTCTAGATACAAGACTTTGGCCAAATCTGATTTGCAAATATTGTCTCCCATTCTGTGCATTGCCTTTTTATTCTCTTACCCTTTGAAGCACAAGTTACTTTAATTTTGATGAGGTTCGATTTATCTGGCTTTTTTCCTTAGGTTGCTTCTGATTTTGGTATCATATTTAAGAAAGCTTTGCCTAATCCTAGGTCACAATGATTTATTCTTGTATTTCCTTCTCAAGTTTTATAGTTTTAGTTCTTGCATTTGAGTCTTCAATCTATTTTCAGTTAACTTTTGTATATGGTGTGAGGTGGGAGGCTGACTTTGACTTTTGCATGTGGATTTCATGTTGACCCAGTACTGCTCATTGAGGACACTATTCTTTCCCTCATTGAATTGTTCTGACATCTCTGTGGACAATCAGTTGACTATATCCTTGAGAGTTCATTTCTGGGCTCTCAGTTCCATTCCATTGTTCAATATACCCGCTCTCATGACAATGCCATACTGTCTTAACGACTGTAGCTTTGTAATAAGTTTTGAAATTGAGAGGTGTGAGTTTTCCAAGTTTGTACTTTTTTTCAAGACTGTTTTCGCTATTATGGTCCCTTAAATTTCGATATGGATTTTAAGATCAACTTGCCAATTTGTGAAAAAGCACTGGCTGGACCATTGTCCAATATACCCGCTCTCATGACAATGCCATACTGTCTTAACTACTGTAGCTTTGTAATAAGTTTTGAAATTGAGAGGTGTGGGTTTTCCAAGTTTGTACTTTTTTTCAAGACTGTTTTCGCTATTATGGTCCCTTAAATTTCGATATGGATTTTAAGATCAACTTGCCAATTTGTGAAAAAGCACTGGCTGGAATTTGGATAGGATTTGTATGGAATAGATCAATTTATATAGTGTTGCTATCTTAAGTCTTCTGATCCATGAACACAAGATGCTTCCCCATTTGTTTGCGTCTTCTTTAATTTTTTAAACAATGTTTTGTGACGTTCAGTGTGTAAATTTTACACTTTATATTAGCTTCTCCCTAAGTATTTTCTTCTTTTTGATGCTGTTATAAATGGAAGAGTTTTATTAATTTCATTTTTCATGGTATAGGATTTATATGGAATAGATCAATTTATATAGTGTTGCTATCTTAAGTCTTCTGATCCATGAACACAAGATGCTTCCCCATTTGTTTGCGTCTTCTTTAATTTTTTAAACAATGTTTTGTGACGTTCAGTGTGTAAATTTTACACTTTATATTAGCTTCTCCCTAAGTATTTTCTTCTTTTTGATGCTGTTATAAATGGAAGAGTTTTATTAATTTCATTTTTCATGGTATTCACTGCTGCCTTGTAGAATTACAATTGAATTTGTTTATTGATTTTTTATCCTGAAATGTGATTAAATTTGTCAAAGAATCTTAGTGAATTTTCAGAGATTTTCATATACAAGATCATGTCATTTGTAAACACAGATGATTTCATTCTTTTTTCTAATCCGGATGACTTTTATTTAACTTTCTTGCTTAAGTGCCCTGGGTGAATGGTTGATGGGCTTCCCAGGTGGCTCAGTGATAAAGAATCCACCTGCCAATGCAGGAGACATGTGCTCATTCCCTGGTCTGGGAAGATCCTCGGGTGAAGGAAATGGCAACCCACCCCAGTAATCTTGTCTGGGGAACCCCACAGATGGAGAAACCTGGCAGGCTACAGTCCATGGGGTCTCAAAAGAGTCTGATACAACTTAGTGACAGAACAACAACAAAAATGGTAAACAGAATTGGCAAGAGCAGATATTCTTGTCATATTCCTGATCTTAGGGATGAAATATTTAGTCTTTCACTTATTAAGTATGATATTAGTGATGGGATTTTCATAGATGTTCTTTGCCAGGTTAAGAAGGTCCCTTTCTACTTCTAGTCTGTCAAGAGTTTTTATCATGAGAGAGTACTGGGTTTTGTCCATGTGTTTTCTGTACTTATTGAGATATTCATGTAGGTTTTGTCCTTCATTCTATTGATAAGACAGATTTTGAATGTTGAACCAACCTTATATTCCTAGGATGAATCCTACAAGGTCATAGTATATAAAACTTTTTATATATTCCTAGATTTGGTTAGCAATTATTTTGTTGAGCATTTTGCATCCACATTTATAAGGGATATTGATCTATAGTTTTCTTGTAATACCTGTGTTTAGTTTTGTATTAGGCTAATACTGCCCCCCTAGTATTAGTTGGGAAGCGTTCACTCTTTTTTTTAGACTATGTGAAGAATTGATATCAATTCTTCTTCAAGTGTTTGGTAGAATTCACCAGGTAAACTGATGTTTTTATTTGTGAGAAGTTTTAAAATTACTAATTCAATCTCATTACCTATTATAGGTCTATTCAGATTTTCTATTTCTTCTTGATTCAATTTTGATAGTGTTCCTTGCAACCCTGTCTCTTATACACATCTGAGTCTCTTTAGGAGTACCCCTTATGCCAGTGCCTAATCTTTCCAAGCCTCAGTTTCCTTGTTTTTTCACGCCCAAACCTCAGAGTTACCCTTGATTTCCACCCTCTTTCCTTTCCAATCTGCATCCAACCCATCGGTAAACCATTGGAAATATCTGTCTAAACTGTCTTCTTCTCACAACTGTTGTCTAAACCACCCTCATCTCTGCCCTGGAATTTTTTTTTTAAACAGTTTAACTGAGATGTAATTCGCATGTGGGCTTCCCTGGTGGATCAGACAGTAAAGAATATGCTTACAATATCTGTAAAGGTGGCTGCCGTGTCCCTCTTACATTCCTGATTTAGTAACTAGAATTTTTTTTCTTTTTTCTTGATCAGTTTAGCTAAAAATTTGTCAGTTTCGTTGATCCTTTCAAAGACCCAAGTTTTGACTGCATTGATGTTTTTCCATTATTGCTCTGTTCTCTATTTCATTTATTTCCTTTCTATTATTTATTATGTTCTTCCATCTCCTTATTTTAGGTTTAGTTTGCTTTTCTTCCAGTATCTTAAGATAGAAGTTTAATTTACTGACTTTTTTAATATAGACACTTACACCTATACATCTCCATCTAAGCACTATTTTAGCTGCATTCCTATGCTTTAGTATTTTGTATCATTTTCATTAGTCTCAAGGTATTTTCTAATTTTCCTTATGATATAGTCTTTGACCCACTGGTTATTTAGGAATATGTTGTTTAATTTCCACATATGTATTAATTCCCCTAATTTCCTTCTGTTATTGATTCTAATGTTATTGATTCCACTGTGTTTGGAGAAGATACTTTGTATTATCCTAACCATTTAAAAAGTTATTGAAGCATGTTTTATGACCTAGCATATGGTCTAATCTAGAGAATATTCCATGTGCACTGAGAAGAATATACATTCTTCTGTTGTTGGGCTTTATGGAAATTTGTTAGATCTAGGGACGGGGGAGCCTGGTGGCTGCCATCTATGGGATCGCACAGAGTCGGACACGACTGAAGTGACTTAACAGCAGCAGCAGCAGTTGGTTTATAATGTTGTTCAAATCTTTTAATTTCTTGTTGGTCCTCTGCTAATATAGCTTCCACCAGAGCAAACTGGTGACTGGAGCCCCAGTACTTTTGTCTTACCTAACCTGGGATAGAGCTTCTACCTTGCAAATGCAGCTAAGCAGAGGAAGAAACCCCCAGAACTCTTAGCCACTCCTGCCTGGACTAGAACCTTTGCAGCACAGAGCTGGGGAGATGAGAAATGCTAGTGGTCTGTCCCTCCTGAGGATATACTGTAGCCTCAACTGAGAGCTAGGGAAAGAAGGATTGATCCTTTGTTCTTGGCTGCACTCACCTAATTTAGAGATTCTGTCATTCTAAGCTGGGAATAGGGAGCTTAGAAATTAATTAATTAGTTAATTAAACTGAGTCAAGAAAAATGAAATGTGCATTAATTTTTTAAACACCATCCTTATAAGAGAAGAGGGACAAAAAGAAGTAAATGTAGAAAACTATGGAAAGCCTATTGAAAATGTGTTCATTGCCCCAGTACCCCTAGGGAGGAGGGAATGGATTGTACACCCATTGTGACAATTTAATAGATTTTCTGAAATAAATGTTTCTGTATTTTTTATATGTCTTAGAACAGTTTGCAAAGATTTTCATGGCGTATTTTGTTTTGTTTTTAATTTTCAACAGTTACTGTTATTTCACTAAGGAGAGGATTTGCAGAACTCTTCACACTACCATTCAAGTAGCCATGTTTTCTCCCATGAATTTTTGCAACTGTCTCAAAACCGAGCTCCCCATTTGCACCCCTATTCCCCTACATATGTTTCTACCAACAGCCAGTGAGACTCTCAGAAAGGATAAGTTCCTTGCTTATCAGTTTCCAAAGCCTTCCCATCAATTTTAGAATATCAATGACTTCCCAGTTCCAGAATGTTTCAGCTGCTGTCTGTCCTTGCAACCTCATAACACATCATTTCTCTCCTCATTCTTTCCACATGAGCTGTCTTTCAGACCTCAGACTGTGAAAGATTGTTTCCCACCTCGGGGCTTTGCACTTGCTCCTCCTTCTGCCAGGAACGCTCTTCCTTCCAGTGGTCATATCCTTGGCTGCTTCTTGGGCTTCCCTGGTGGCTCAGAGGGTAAAGTGTCTGCCTACAATGCAAGAGACCCAGGTTCAATCCCTGGCTAGGGAAGAACCCCTGGAGAAGGCAATGGCACCCCACTCCAGTACTCTTGCCTGGAAAATCCCACGGACTGAGAAGCCTGGTAGGCTACAGTCCATGGGGTCGCAAAGAGCCAGACACGACTGAGTGACTTCACTTTCACTTTCTTTCTGGCTCCTTCTTCATATTCAGTCTCAGCTGAGATGTCATCTCCCCAAAGAAATGACCACCCATTCTATCAAAATTGCTCTCCATCCACCCAAATTTGCATGTCACTTCTCTCCATCATATTGCCTTTGTCCATTTTCCCCATGGCTCCTCCCACTCACCAAACTTGTCTCATTCATATATCTATTTACTCTTGCATCCCCAGGTTTCCACCAGCAGAGAATCTGAAGCCCTGTCAGCCTGTTTCCCACATTTTCTTCAGTTCTTGGAACAATGCTGGGTACATTGGAGGGGTTGGGCAACCTGGCAAACTCAGCACTGGATTTTATACTCCTTTCAGGTCATTTGACAAATGTGATAGCTGATTATATGCATTGACTTGGCCAATATATGGTGTCAATTGCTTAGTCAAACATCAGTCTTGATGCTGCTGTGAAGGTATTTTTAAGATGTGGTTAATCCTTAAATAAGAAGATTTTGAGTAAAGATTAACTTTTAAATCAGTAGACCTTGAGTATAGCAGATTACCCTCCATAAGGTGGGTGGGCCTCATCCAATCAGTTGAAAACATTAACTACAAAAACAGGTTTCTGGAGGAGGAAGAATTCTTCTTCTAGACTGCCTTTGGACTTACGAATGGCCATATTAACACATGCTGGAATTTCCAGCTTGCTGGCCTGACTTGCAAATTTTGGACTATCAATCACAAGACAATGTCTTAAAATAAATCTCTCAAAAGACATATATATATATATATATATATATATGTATTAGTTCAGTTCAGTCGCTCAGTCATGTCCGACTCTACAACCCCATGAATCGCAGCATGGCAGGCCTCCCTATCCATCACCAACTCCCAGAGTTCACTCAGACTCATGTCCATCAAGTCAGTGATGCCATCCAGCCATCTCATCCTTGGTTGTCCCCTTCTCCTCCTGCCCTCAATCCCTCCCAGCATCAAAGTCTTTTCCAATGAGTCAACTCTTCACACGAGGTGGCCAAAGTACTGGAGTTTCAGCTTCAGCATCATTCCTTCCAAAGAAATCCCAGGGTTGATCTCCTTCAGAATGGACTGGCTGGATCTCCTTGCAGTCCAAGGGACTCTCAAGAGTCTTTTCCAACACCACAGTTCAAAAGCATCCATTCTTCGGTGCTCAGCCTTCTTCACAGTCCAACTCTCACATCCATACATGACCACTGGAAAAACCATAGCCTTGACTAGACGGACCTTAGTCAACAAAGTAATGTCTCTGCTTTTGAATATGCTATCTAGGTTGGTTATAACTTTCCTTCCAAGGAGTAAGCGTCTTTTAATTTCATGGCTGCAGTCAGTCACCATCTGCAGTGATTCTGGAGCCCCCCAGAATAAAGTCTGACACTCTTTCCACTGTTTCCCCATCTATTTTCCATGGAGTGATGGGACCAGATGCCATGATCTTCGTTTTCTGAATGTTGAGCTTTAAGCCAACTCTTTCACTCTCCTCTTTCACTTTCATCAAGAGGCTTTTTAGCTCCTCTTCATTTTCTTCCATAAGGGTGGTGTCATCTGCATATCTGAGGTTATTGATATTTCTCCCAGCAGTCTTGATTCCAGCTTGTGTTTCTTCCAGTCCAGCGTTTCTCATGATGTACTCTGCATAGACGTTAAACAAGCAGGGTGACAATATACAGCCTTGATGTACTCCTTTTCCTATTTGGAACCAGTCTGTTGTTCCATGTCCAGTTCTAACTGTTGCTTCCTGACCTGCATGCAGATTTCTTAAGAGGCAGGTTAGGTGGTCTGGTATTCCCATCTCTTTCAGAATTTTCCAGTTTATTGTGATCCACACAGTCAAAGGTTTTGGCATAGTCAATAAAGCAGAAATAGATGTTTTTCTGGAACTCTTGCTTTTTTCATGATCCAGTGGATGTTGGCAATTTGATCTCTGGTTCCTCTGCCTTTTCTAAGACCAGCTTGAACATCAGGAAGTTCATGGTTCACGTATTGCTGAAGCCTGACTTGAAGAATTTTGAGCATTACTTTACTAGCATATGAGATGAGTGCAATTGTGTGGTAGTTTGAACATTTTTTGGCATCTCAAAAGATATATATATCTCATATATATCATATATCTCAAAAGATATATATGATATATATATGTATGTGTGTGTGTGTGTATATATCAGTTCAGTTCAGTCGCTCAGTCGTGTCCAACTCTTTGCGACCCCATGAATCACAGCATGCCAGGCCTACCTGTCCATCACCAACTCCCAGAGTTCACTCACTCAGACTCTCGTCCATCGAGTCAGTGACACCATCCAGCCATCTCATCCTCTGTCATCCCCTTCTTCTCCTGCCCCCATATATATATATAATACACACACATATAATATATACATATGATCACATATATTCTATTGCTCTGGAGAATTCAGACTAATATGATAAGAGTCAGCCCTACTTTAGGAGAGGGACTAAAATTCCTTGAAGGCAGGAACCATGACATACCACTTTCTCCATTTCTATGTGTCTCCCCAGCACTCAGCATACCATGAGGCCTTGATGACTTGACTAATAAATCAACAGATATCTCTGGGTCTCCTTACACTGTAGAACTTTCACAGCTGCACAAGAAAGGGAAAAAGAAAATCTATCTGTGAACCAGGTTTCCAATCTGTTTCCTTTAAAACCAATGAAGTTTATATTATACGGGAGCCCCTTAAAAAGAGCAGGCTTTATCCCATTGAAATTGAGTCTGTAAATGCAAAACATTAAAAAAAATAATGAATTGGTATTTGATATTCCTATATTTCAATATTCCTTTGATATTCCAATATGAAATTTAAACTGCTGGGGTTTTATGCATTCTTTGTCTTTCCTTTGATTTGGCACAACTTGTTGCTTTGAATATGTTTGCTTTAATCACTGGACCATGGAGCAGGAGGGATGTGTGTCTTGTTTGGGGAGGGGCTGGAATGGGGGTTGATGCAGCCATCTGGGCGCAGAAAATGACTGCCTTCTGCAAATCACTGCATCTTCCTGCTGGAACGCGGCTGGTGGGGATTGCCAGGCCCACAGGGAGGGGTGGACTTCCCTGGCCTTTATCCAAGGGGGACACTTGAACCTCTACCCTACAGTTAAAAGGCAGAACAGCAGAAAGACAGCTGCGTCAGGGTCCCCGGCAGGTGTCAGGACCAGGGACAAGATGCTGGGACATCTGAGTGACGGCTGATCTGGAACATGAGTGTGTCCAGCACCCGCTGTCACATTCTCTGTTGGGGGCGGGGGTGCAGATGGGGGAATTAATCAGGCAGGCTTCAACTAAAGAGAAGACATGATTTTGATGATTGTGGGAGGGTGATGGTGACAGTGTTGATGATGTAATGCATAACAGTGTAGCTACAATGGCCCACAGTTATGAAGCCTTAACTACATGCCAGAGATGGTGCTAAATTCTTGAGAAGGACTGTCTTGTTTTACCTTCAAAATGGTTGTATCTCTTTGCATTCCACAAAGCAGACCCTGAGACCAAGACTTGGGCGCAGTTGTTTCATTTGGAGGTTGTCCCAGGAAGAGTAAAAAGGAGACGCGGGGCCGAGCAGGGCAGGAAGGGCAGGCTAAGGTGTTAGTCACCTTACAGGTACTGAGGCTCCACCTGCATGGGGATGCACCTCTAGGAAATTATGGGACCACCCCAGAGTCGTCCCATAGGAGGAGGTGGAGGCTGCTGCATTCAGCCCCGGACTCACACCCCCATTGGCAAAGGGTTTCTTCCAGGGTGAGAACTCCCCTGCAATTCTGGGCTGCAGGGGCCAGCTGGGGAAGACCCTCAAGGTGATCTGGAGCCTGAAAAGGCCCTCAAGCTGCTGCAGACTGAGTGCGCCTCTTGAGAAGGAGAAGCATTCTCCAGCCGGACGCGGCCCACCGCAGCTCAGGTGAACTTGGAGATGGGCTGAGAAGATCCAGGACTCAGCATCAAAGGATCTGTCACAGCACTTCTTGGAGAAATATTTTATTAACCCCATTTGCTACAGATGAAACTGAGGTTTAGAGAAGTGACCAGGTCAGGTCCAAGTTTGTCTGGCTAGAAAAAGTACAGAAAGTGAAAGTGTATTAGATGCTCAGTTGTGTCCAACTCTTTGCAATCGCATGGACTGTAGCCCTCCAGGTTCTTCTGTCCTTGCAATTCTCCAGGCAAGAATACTGGAGTGGGTTGCCATTCCCTTCTCCAGGGGATCTTCCCCACCCAGGGATCAAACCTCTATTCACCACCTACTGTGTGCCCAATGTGAAGCTGGCAAACAGATAGAATGAAGACAGTCCATGTCCCCAAGGGTCTCATGCTGGATGGAAGCAAGCCACCCCCAGTCCTGAGTGACATGGGTAACCTGAGGGTAAGTACAGAAGGAATATGCGGGAGTCCTAACTTGGCAGGTGGGAGCGAGAAGTCCCTGGAAGAGGTGACATATGTGTTAGGGGCGGATTTTGCTGTATATAGTTTATTTATATACCAAGCAGTCTTGTTTATTAAAGAACAATTTAAAAATTCAGAAAATATGGAGCCACCCTTCCCACCCTCAGTAACCCTACCCACATCTTAGAAGGGGTGAAGATGGCTGGGGGCCTGCCACCCTGGCTGCCCCTTTTCTAAGCACTGGTTACTCTCAGAGGGACCCCAAGCAGCTTGACAGACTGGCATGAGGGTAGCTGGCCTGGAGTTGCCCCAAAGAGGGACAGACAAAGGAAGAGTAAGGATTCAGAGCTGGAAGTCCTGACCCCCAAGCCTGGCTCCGTCGTGTAACCAACCACGTGACCTACCTTTCTTCCCATAAAACCTGACCGCCCAGCAGATCCAGGGCTCTGCAGAAAAGAGCCCCATGGCCAGGCACCATTCCAAGTCCCCACTGTACCACTCAGGATGCTTCTGGGTGCAGAGGACAGACCTCAACCCAGACTCATTTGGGCAAAATGAGAGTTGATGGGTGCCGCTAAGGGAGTTCAAGGGAGTTTCCAGTTCTGGGCATAGGCTGCCTGGGAGCCTCATGGTGTCAGAGGAACACAGTCCTCGGTCTGGACTCTGTCCCCCCTCCCCATGTGGGTTCACTCCACACAGCTCTGGATCCTCAGTCCACCAGTGCAGCCAAGGGACGGCTGCCTTCTGGAAGGTTCCAGTCCAAGGTTCCCATTGGCCAAGCTGGGTCCTGTGCCAGAGGGAGGCTGGTCTCTGCTCTGCCTGGCCTGGCTTGCTGGTGGGCTCAGCCTCAGCTGAACCCTGTGCACTGAGAGCAGAGAGGAGCAGGTCCCTAGAGAACTCGGGCAGCTGATGCCAATAGGACATACATGTACAGGGCAGAGAGGGGAAGTGGACTCACAGGCAAAATGCCAGGTGCCACCTCCCTCACCATTCCTCAGAGAGGAAGAGTAAGAGGTGTCCTCATGGTGTGTGTGTGTTTGAAAGGACATGTGTGTGGGAGTGAGCACCTGGGTAGGGGCTGCAAACCAGTGATGACGGCTGTTTCAGGGCACGGGGGTGGGGGATGAGAGGGGAGAACGGATCTGAGTGTGGCTGCAAGTGCCCGTGGTAGGAGGAGTCTGGCCAGCCAGGAGGACACAGGCAGGGAGTCCTGCCACTCCACCGCCTTTCCCTGAGGCTTCCAGATGGCCCCAGGAATGTGGAGCAGCAAGTGGACATGGCGGGCCACCCACGTGCCTCCCCATTAGACTATCGGGATGGGCCACGCCACCCAAGGCTGCATCTGGGAAAGACCTGCACCATGGCCAGCCAAGGGGCTCAAGGCCCCCGTGCCACCCTGTATCCTGTGCCCTCGTCTCCAGGACAGCACAGCAGGGAGGGGGCTGGGCCATCACACAACCCATCCCAGAAGAGGATCCCTGAGAGCACCTGCACAGAGCAGGATCTCACTGTCTCCTGCCCAGGACCCCTGGTCTGCCAGTACTGCCGCTTTTCTAAGACCAGACCCCTCGCTTTTTCCACTGAGGGTTACAGCCTCTGCGAGAAAGGTCAGCTGAGTCTAGACCCACCCCCAGATTGGAGACCCATCCTTTGCTTTTCTTTAAAGAGCGCCTACCAAGCCCTCAAAGTGAAAGTCGCTCAGTCATGTCTGACTCTTTGAGATCCTGTGGCCCCTCTGTCCATGGAAATCTCCAGGCAAGAATACTGGAGTGAGTCACCATCCCTTTCTCTTGGGTGTCTTCCTGACCCAGGGATTGAACCTGGGTCTCCTGCATTGCAGGCAGATTCTTAACCACTGAGCCAGCAGAGAAGCCGTGTGTGTGTGTGTGTGTGTGTGTGTGTGTGTGTGAGCTTTTCTTTAAAGAGCGCCTACCAAGCCCTCAAAGTGAAAGTCGCTCAGTCATGTCTGACTCTTTGAGATCCTGTGGCCCCTCTGTCCATGGAAATCTCCAGGCAAGAATACTGGAGTGAGTCACCATCCCTTTCTCTTGGGTGTCTTCCTGACCCAGGGATTGAACCTGGGTCTCCTGCATTGCAGGCAGATTCTTAACCACTGAGCCAGCAGAGAAGCCATGTGTGTGTGTGTGTGTGTGTGTGTGTGTGTGTGCGCGCGCGCGCGCGCGCGCGCGCGAACACGCTTAGTCATGTCCAACTCTCTGTGACCCACAAGGCTCCTCTGTCCATGGGATTTTCCTAGCAGCAATACTGGAGTGGGTTGCCATTTCCTTTTCCACATTGGTGCAGCAGTAGAGAATCTCCCTGCAATGCAGGGGAGCCAGGTTCAATCCCTGGGTCAGGAAGATCCCCTGGAGAAGGAAATGGCTATACACTCCAGTATTCTTGCCAGTAAAATTCCATGGACAGAGGAGCCTGGCGGACTATATTCCATGGGGTCACAAAGAGTTGGACATGACTGAGCACACCCCCACACACACCATGCCCCCAGGCTCCCCAAGTGTTTATAGGGCAGAAGAAAAGCCAAACAAACATTCTATAAAAGGAATGTGGCCTGGGCTGGGGCACAGGATGGCTTGGGACAAGTAGTGGGCATTGGTGGGGGGAACGTTCATGCTCCCAGGGAGGTGTCTGCATGTGTGTGTGTGTGTCAGGATGTGCAACAGTAGGCGGGGAGTAGGGGGATGCCGGGGCAGTGGTCTCAGGATCCTTCCACACCCTCTGCCCCCCTGACCAAGCCTTGGCTTTGGCTTGGCCTGATCACAGCCTCGTCCTTGATCCTAAAGACGAGAGGAACACAGAGGGCAGAGGGGCAGACCTTGTGACTCAGTCAATCTGTCCTGCCTGGCTCGGCACCAAGCAGGATCTAGAGCACATGAAAGGATGCATAAACTGTAATAGAAAGATGATGCGAAGAAATCAGCTCAAGGGAAACAGAGCAGGAGGAAGAAGATGAAGCCCAGAGCCAGATTAGAAGAGAACAACGAGGCTGAGGTCCCCGAGCGCTTGGGCCGGGGTAGCTGGCAAGCTGGACCTGCAGCTTCCACAGAGCCAAGCTCCATCAGAAGTCCTGTCACCAGGAACCGCGATATTCAAAACAGATGGAAAGGGGGCTGCTCCGGGTTGGGGAGGGGAGCACTCCAGGGCCGAGCCCGCAGTCTCCATTCCCACCGTCTTCACAGCTGCCCTGAGCCACCCCCACAGGCCCCTCAGTCCCCCAGGCCCTACCATCTAGAAACCTCTACACTGATTGGTTCTGTCTCCTTCACACTCACAGCAAATCCCCAGGGCTGGAGAAGCCCAAGGTCTGTCTGAGACTGAAGGAAGAGAGAAACGTCTACAGTGGGTGCTCACAGGACATGCTGCCCCGGGCTGATCACAGCGTCCTGACAACACAGAACAGGCCTCTAGGGCTACGTCCCTGTCTTGTGAGGTCTCTGCAGAGCCAGGCACCTCCCCATCCCATGAGAGGGCCCTGTCCTCCACCCATCAAATAGGAGCACATAGAGAGTGACAGCCCGGGGCACAGACTCATGCCTGGCACTGCCACCTCTCTGAGGGCTGTCCTTTGGAAAAGACAAGCGTGTTCAAAGCACAGAATTGAGAGCAGGAGGGCCAGCCCACAGCCACCCATGCTCACATTCAGAACCGCTCATACCAGGATGTCCAGCACCACTGACCAAGAGTAGCTTTGGGGACCACAGACCACCAGGTCAGGGGCTTCCACCCACCCTGGAGCCCAGTGCACGTGGACTAAGAGGGCTTCTCCCTCCAGCATCACTCAGCCTCCCCTTCCACTCTTCACTCCCCGTCACCCATGTAAGAGCTGTGTGCTCGCTGACCTGGGTGCTGACCTCTCTCTGAGGTCATCTGGACTCCCCCCACCCACCCTGTTCACTGAAGCTCAGACATGACTGTCCACTCCCAGGGCCAGGGTGCAAGGGAGTTAGTTCCCTTGGACGGCTCACCTGGCACCGAGCATCTCATTGTTAACACCCTCCCTGCGGTGCTCACACACCGTTGACGGGAATTCCTCTCCTTGAACGGTTTGCGTTGTCAGAGGGTAAAATCTGATGCGTAGCAAATGACTCTGAGTTCACCAGTAATAACCCCTGGGAGACCACGCTGAGGAAGTTATCTGCTACCAAATAATAAAATATCTCCATCTACTTTCAGAAGCTTTGGACGGCAAAGAGAGACCGCCATCACCGGGGACTCTGAAAACCTTCAGACAGGATCTGTCTGGCTCGCCCGCCTAATTCACAGTGACTTAATACATCATGGGGAAGGGGGGTGGGCTGGGGCCAGGAAGCCAAGCACAGCCAGGTTTCCTCCATATAAAATACCATCAACTGAAAGATTTAACAACAGTTCAGCGGGGGGCGGGGGGGGGGCATACACGCAGATGCAGGATGTACCTTGACTTCAAAACATGCTGGAAAGTATGAGGGAGGAGAAAGATCCCCCCCACCCCCGCCAAACTCACTGCTTCAAATGAAGGAAATATGGTAGAACGCTGCCCCGAGGACTGCAAATTCTTTGTTCCCAACCCCTTTCCCTAGGGCGTGCTTTTTAGAGCCCCGAAGGCCAGTGTGTAGTGTGAATCACACACTCTAAAAGGGAAAGAGAGAATGTTCCAGTATTAGTGCCTCCAAGTGTCCCAGGCGGTCCAGTCTGTCCCCCGAGTCCTCTGCACGGCCACTCCCATGCCCCACAGCCATCCAGCACTGACCATGTGTCCCCAGACAGGAAGATGCTCAGGGAAATTCAAGGAAAGGGAAGAAATTAACAAGACTTTATGGAGCACCTGCCTCATGTCAGGCCCTTGCTGGATGCTGGCGAAACCAGGCTCAACAAGACTCAATCTGTGTCCTCAGTGAGGGGAGATGATTATCAGTCACTGAGAGGCTGCTGCCTTAGCCACTGGGCTGCATACCACTCACAGAGCATCCCACTTGGTCCTTGCAACAGCTCCCGCAGAGAATGATTATACCCATTTTACTGCTGAGAAAATAAAGGCTGGGTGAAGCTAAGTCACTTCAAGCCCAGGAAGCCAAGAGAAGATGGAGACAGATGCTCAACTGAGCCACTCTCCCCAGAGCTTGTCTGTGCTCTCCACCACCTCGAGCAGCCCTTTCCCACAATCCTAAACCCAAAGCTACATTGCGGAGCCCCAGATCATGTCAGGCCCCAAGGCACCACCACACATGGACCACGTCTCTTCCACCTCCTGACCATCAACCTTTCCAATATGTCCACTCTTAATTTCCACTGCCAAAGGCATAGACCAGACACCCACGGTCACAGTCACAGAAGGCCACCGTGACCTCCAGTGAGTCTCTTAGCTTCTGCTCTCACTGGTCCAGTATCCACAGCCCAGCCAGCACGGTCTCTGTGGAACAGCCCATACGTGTGTCTTCTGTTTAAATGCTCTGCAGGCCTCCCATTGCCCTGGAGATGGAATGTCCCACCTTCAAGGACCCACATGATCTAGCCCAACTTGACCTTCACCCCCTGAATCATGCTTCGGCACTTTTGCCTTCCATTCATTCTTCCAAAATGTGCACTTCCTTCCAGCCTCTGAGCCCCAGCACATGCTGTTCCTGGGCCTGGAATGCTATTCCCCTCCATGAACCAACACTTCTTCATCTTGCTGGGAAAGGACTGAAGCATCCATACTGAAGTTCTCCTCTGTCCTAGAACCTGGCTCTTTTCCTTAAAGCCCTCATCAGAAGATATAAGTATCTATTTTCCTGTTTATGTATTAAATATGGTCCCCTCCACTGAGCCTCTGAATTGGTTCTCTCTTTCACCATTGAGTTCTTCACATTGCACAGAGTCCGTGCCAAATAAGTGTGCTAAGTAAATGTGCAGATTCGTCAAAAGGAATAATAATGCCCATCTCCAAGGCACGTCCTCCATGGACGGCAAAGGAGTGGTGTCATTCCTTGTCACCATGTCTGATGCAGCCCCCACCCACTGGGCAGACTTGACAATCCTGATGGGATTCTGATGAAACAAACCAGGCTACATCCACCCCACGGACTACTCCTCCGTCATAAAAAAGAACCAGCTTGGACGAATCTCAAGGGCGTTGTGCTGAGTGAAAAAAAGCCTGTCTCAAAAAGTTACATACCACATGGCTCCTCGAGTTGACCAAATTATAGAGATGCAGAAATGATAAGGGCAGGTGAGGGCAGGGGGAGCATCACACATGAGGAAGGTAGGTGTCATTCTTGCAGAGAAGCAGGAGAGAGTTTCTCGGGGTGCATCATCTCGATCCTGACCATGGTGGTGGTTACGTGAGTCTACACATGGCATAAAATGTCATGGAAGATACACAAAGACACATGAAAAGAAAGCCACTGAACATGTGTTAAAATGGCAAATCAAAAAAAAAAAGAGGGGGAGGAAATCCAAGCAAAGCCTGGAGTCCACCTCCCTGCATTGCACCAAATCGTGTGCTTTGATAACACATGTGAGCTGTCACCATTGACAGAAGCTGGGAGAAGGGGGTGCACAGGACCTCTTGGGCCTATTTTTGAAGCTTCTTGTGAGTCTATAATTATTTCAAAATAAGGAGTGAGAAAATTTTAAATTAAAATGATAGAATTTATGGGCCAGCCAAGGCTCAGACTCTCCATATCCACCTTTTCCCCTCCTTCCTTGGGACACTGGGTGACATCTGCCTTGGGGGCTGCCTCCCAGCCGGGAACATGCAGATGGCCCAGACCCATGGACCAGGCTCCCATAGGAGGAAAGGACTAAAACCCTGAGGCCTACCCCTCGAGTGGTTGTATAACACACACGTAAGTCAGGCACCCCAGCCGGTGTCTCACTTTTGCATTATCGTCTGAGGGAGGATCCCAAACTTTTCTGGTGAGCTGAGGTCTAGTAAGAGAAAACGCTCCTCTGAGAAGCCCTACCTCTCCGTCTTGGAAGGAGCTTTTTAGGAGATGGCCACATGCAAACCTCACACTGGAAACCTCCCTCGTAGACCCATCCTGACAATCGAGGAATGAAAAATCTAACTGAACCATTTTGTCCCAAAGCATCTATCTATCAACTGTGTCACAGATCACAGGCAGCAAAGCCGCTGGTTTTTGCTAAGGGTGAACCTTTGCCCATGCTGATTGGGTTAGACCTTAAGACAGATGCATATGGAGGCCTTCTTGGGTTTGTGACTCAGGGATGAGATGGCAAGTCTGGTTTGAATTTGGTCCAGATTTTGGTAGGGGAAAGTGAAAAAGTACATTCCCAGCTTGTGGCCACACGGTAAGCAGAGGCTGTGTCTACACTAACACAGGGCCCCGGGCATAGCGTTGCCTTAACCCTTAGCTAGACTGAGCACTGATGTCTCTGTGTTAAATGCTGGCAAAGACCAGGGTTCCAGGGTGAACTGGCTGCTGAGCTGGCTTGGAACTGAGTGGGCACTGAATGAGGTCTCAGTCGTGTCCTAGCCTCTGCTCTGCCCCTAATTTACCCTGGGACCCTCTATGAACCCCTTCCCCTCCCTGGGCCTCAGTTTCCCCATCTTCCAATTGCCCCGACTTTTCTGAGGCCCTCCTTAGAGCTAAACATTTATCTGCCCCAAGGTTTTTCACTCTCAGCCATATGGACACTTTGAGCCAGAACATTCTTTGTCGGGGAAGAAGGAGTTATGTTGAGCACAGGAAGACATTTAGCAGCATCTCTGGCTAGTACCTACTAGATCTCAGGAATACTGCCTCACCACCCATGCCCCGCCATGGTGGGATGATCCAAAATGTCCCCGGACATTGTCAAAATTCCCCTGGGGATAAAATCGCCACTGGTGGAGAACCCCTGCCATGGACTCAGAGACACTCAAATCAAGAAGGAGCGGGGAGTCCAGACCCTCACCTGATGGCAGAGGCCGTTCAGCTCCTCCATCAGACTGTCTTCCTTCCAACTCAGCTCCAACATCCTCTGCACTGGGAGCAAGGTGCTTCCCTCCAGGGCAACACTCTCCATTTGAAAGGGGTCTTTGAATTGAACTGCTGCATTCATCGCTATTTAGAACCATCCAGAACCAGTCTACATGCTCCCTCTCTTGTGTTCCAGGCCATGGTCTATTTGAAGAAAACCATAACTTCCCTTCTTGTGTCCAGTGCCACACTTGGGGGGAGGGCAGGCACATGCAGTGGGAGGCCTGAAGCGGAGGGGATAAGAGGTGAACCACAGCTGGCTCTGGGAAGAAGAGCCCCTCTTGCCCCCCACTCTAGGGCCTGACAACCAGCAACAGCAGCCAGCAAAGGTCTGTCCAGTCATGGCTATGGTTTTCCCAGTAGTCATGTATGGATGTGAGTTGTACAGAAAACTGAGCACCAAAGAATTGATGCTTTGAACTATGGAGCTGGAGAAGACTCTTGAGAGTCTCTTGGACTGCAAGGAGATCCAACCAGTCTGTCCTAAAGGAGATCAGTCCTGGGTGTTCACTGGAAGGACTGATGCTGAAGCTGAAACTCCAATACTTTGGCCACCTGATGCGAAGAGCTGACTCATTTGAAAAGACCCTGATGCTGGGAAAGATTGAAGGCAGGAGGAGAAGGGGACGACAGAGGATGAGATGGTTGGATGGCGTCACTGACTCAATGACCATGAGTTTGGGTGGACTCCAGGAGTTGGTGATGGACAGTGAGGCCTGGTGTGCTACAGTCCATGGGGTTGCAAAGAGTCGGACACAAATGAGTGACTAAACTGAACTGAATGTGATGAATTTGCTAGGTTAACACCTGACCCCGACAGGCCATTAACAGCCTCCCTGGGTACAGTGTCCATCATTTGCCCTGCCCTCCACATGGGCCCATGTGAAGCCCTAGAAATGAGAATAAACCAAAATCAGTGTATAAATAGGTACAGTTCTTCCAGGGCTCTCCTCTCTCCCCACAGACTTTTACTGCATCTAAAATGCCGTGATTTGGGATAAGAAATAGTCACAAGCTACCTAGTATGGGTGGCTCGGAAAGTCCTCTATGTCAGCAGGAACAAAGCCTTACTTGCAGGGTCCTCCTTAAGCACTCCCAGCCTGAACTCCATCCTCTCACCCTGCTCCATCTTTCCCCTTGGCACTCACTGTTGCCTGGCAGGGAGAGAAGGTCATATTTCTGTATCTCATTCCCCCTTTATTGTCAGCTCCATGAGGTGGAGTCTCTGCCTTGTTCACAGCCATCTCCCCAGTAACAGGAGGAGACGGGTCATACACTCTTGCTACATGAATGCAGAGACACTGGGCGAGTCTTCACTGCGGGAATGGCCAGTGGAAGGCGGCCAAGTGAAGATGAAGGATGTAGCCTGAAGCTTAAAGAGCGCAGTGGCTGGCATAGTGTGGACTGGGGTGAATAGGGTGACATTTAGAACATTGGTGCTTGGGGCTTGAGACACACAGAGGTGGAAGGAGAAGGCATAGAATGCTAGGGTCGGCAGCAAACTCAGAGGCTCCTCATGCAGAGGGGATAATATGTTTGTCAACTACTATGGCAACACAAACCAGGACATGAATTAATGTATAAATACAACTTTGAAAAGCATTTAATATATTTTAATAAATGTATGTGTATATAAAAAACAGATGATACTAATTAGAGTAAGAATGGCTCAAAAAATCATTCTAACAGTTATTCAATTGATGGTTGATTCTTTTAATTCTTTTATTGAAATATAGTTGATTTATAATGTTTTATTAGTGGGCCATAAAGTTCATTTGGGTTTTTCTATAACATCTTATTGGACTTTTTGGCCAGCTCCATAGATTCCTTTCTAATATTGTTTTCCATTATGGTTTATCATTAAAATGGACAGTTGATTTTAACAAATTTGCTAGGTTAACACCTGACCCCGACAGGCCATTAACAGCCTCCCTGGGTACAGTGTCCATCATTTGCCCTGCCCTCCACATGGGCCCATGTGAAGCCCTAGAAATGAGAATAAACCAAAATCAGTGTATAAATAGGTACAGTTCTTCCAGGGCTCTCCTCTCTCCCCACAGACTTTTACTGCATCTAAAATGCCGTGATTTGGGATAAGAAATAGTCACAAGCTACCTAGTATGGGTGGCTCGGAAAGTCCTCTATGTCAGCAGGAACAAAGCCTTACTTGCAGGGTCCTCCTTAAGCACTCCCAGCCTGAACTCCATCCTCTCACCCTGCTCCATCTTTCCCCTTGGCACTCACTGTTGCCTGGCAGGGAGAGAAGGTCATATTTCTGTATCTCATTCCCCCTTTATTGTCAGCTCCATGAGGTGGAGTCTCTGCCTTGTTCACAGCCATCTCCCCAGTAACAGGAGGAGACGGGTCATACACTCTTGCTACATGAATGCAGAGACACTGGGCGAGTCTTCACTGCGGGAATGGCCAGTGGAAGGCGGCCAAGTGAAGATGAAGGATGTAGCCTGAAGCTTAAAGAGCGCAGTGGCTGGCATAGTGTGGACTGGGGTGAATAGGGTGACATTTAGAACATTGGTGCTTGGGGCTTGAGACACACAGAGGTGGAAGGAGAAGGCATAGAATGCTAGGGTCGGCAGCAAACTTAGAGGCTCCTCATGCAGAGGGGATAATATGTTTGTCAACTACTATGGCAACACAAACCAGGACATGAATTAATGTATAAATACAACTTTGAAAAGCATTTAATATATTTTAATAAATGTATGTGTATATAAAAAACAGATGATACTAATTAGAGTAAGAATGGCTCAAAAAATCATTCTAACAATTATTCAATTGATGGTTGATTCTTTTAATTCTTTTATTGAAATATAGTTGATTTATAATGTTTTATTAGTGGGCCATAAAGTTCATTTGGGTTTTTCTATAACATCTTATTGGACTTTTTGGCCAGCTCCATAGATTCCTTTCTAATATTGTTTTCCATTATGGTTTATCATTAAAATGGACAGTTGATTTTAACAATTGTTGGGCAATCCCTCGACCTGGCTGTTATGAACTAAATTGTCAATAGCCCCATCCAAGCCATGATTTGACACAGGGAATGCTCCCCTCTTAGTGAGCTCTGGCTGCTCTCATGAAATACCCTGGACTGGGTGGTGTATTTCACCCAGTATTCATTTATTTCACACAGCTCTGGAGGCTGGAAGTCCGAGATGCTGGCGGACTTCACTCCTGGTGAGGCCTCTCTTCCTGGCTTGGATGCTCGTGTATATCGTGTGCAGACAGAACCTCTCGGTGTGTGAGCAGAGATGGAGCTCTGCTAACTCTTCTTAAAAGGGCACTAATCCTGCCATGGGGGCTCCAACCTCATGAGTACATCTAAGCCTGATCATCCCTAGAAAGCCCCACCTCTTCACACCATCACATTGGGGGTTAGGGCTTCAGTATACCAATTTGCAGGGACACATTCAGTTTACAATGCCCCCAAACTCTCCCAGTGGCCTGCCACATTGAGAAGCACTGGAACCATGGTGTCCAGCAGGTGGACACCCATTTGTGTGACAAGATCTGGACATCTGGCCCCATGTGACCCCACCATGTCCCTAACCTCCTCTCCATCCTTGTCCCTCATCCCACCTCTGTCTGAATCTGCTGCCCTCCCTGCCTGGGGTCCTCTTCTCCTGAGTGTGTACATGTATCTTTACATGGGAAACTCACTGAGTTTTCGCTCAAGGTTAACTTCCCAGTGAAGCTTTCTTTTCTAGTGAGTCGGCTCTTTGCATCAGGTGGACACAAGTTTGAGCCAAGTCCAGGAGGTAGCGAAGGACAGGGAAGCCCGGTGTGCTGCAATCCTTAGGGTTGCAAAGAGTCAGACACGACTGAGCAACTGGACAACAACACCAACAAGCTTTCTTTGGCCGCCTGTCCTGACACTTTCCCATCCTCTGCCTTGCTTTCTCCCTGCACGTGTCCCCAGCTGACCTTCTACACAGGATGAGTCAAGAAGGAATGAACCGAGGGTGAGGTCACTCTCTGGGGAGCCAAGTGAGTGCCAGAAAGTGGCCCAGGGCCACCAGGAGAAAACCACTCACCAAGGACTGCTGGGTCCTCCCTCACAAACGCAGAACAGGATTTTAAAAGGAAAGAGGAGGGCAAAGGAAAGGAACTTTCCTGAAAGCCCAGCCTTCCATCATGTCCTTTGCATTCCTTGTGGAATATTACACAGCTATTAAAAAAAAGAATGAAATAATGCTATTTGCAGCAACATGGACAGATCTAGATATTGAGTAAAGTAAGTCTGACAGAGAAGAAGAAATATCCTATGACATCCCTTACAGGCAGAATCTGAAAAGAAGGGATACAAATGAACTTTTTACAAAACAGAAACAGACCCACAGACTTAGAGAGCAAAGTTTGGGGTGGACATGTACATACTGCTAGATTTAAAATGCATAACCAGCAGAGTCCTATTGCATAACACAGGGAACTCTGCTCAGTGTTACAAGGCAGCCTGGATGGGAGGGCAGTTTGGGGGAGAATGGATACATGTGTATGTGTGACTGTATACCTAAAACTGTCACAACATTGTTAATGTTCTATACCCCGATATAAAATTTAAAAAAAAATTTTTTAATTACCTGTGACAGGTGTTTTCAGTCCCACAGTTTGCAGGTGAAATCCAAGACTGGGAGAGTTAAAGCTCCAGGTCACAGAATCATTAAACACAAAGTCTGGACCAAGCCCAGGTCGGCCCAGCTCTGAAGCCCGGGTCCTGCCTCTGCATCGGGGAAGCGATGAACGTGGAGGACAGAAACCAAAGCTTCTCAACCACGAAAGCTTCCATCCACGTCCAACCCGGGGATCCAAATGGTCAGGATCTCAGAGCCTTCAGACAGAAGTCTGTGGCAAAGCCCTGGCAGTCTGGAGCCGCGAGCTCGCATCCTGCCGTGGAAAGGAGCCCAGCGCCCTGCTCTGTGTTCCTGCCCGTCAAAGCTGTCGACTCCCATCAGGACCGGGCCCCTGACAAACAAAATCCAGGCCCTGCCTCGGGCTGGTTTCAGATTTCTACAACACAGTAAATCGGCGTGTTTTTATTTCTCCATCTGTAAACATCTCTCCATCTAATACGGTAACTGCTGTTTATACAGAGCTATAAAAACAGAGGTCAGAGCACAATAAGATTATAGTCTTACTTCAATACATCCAATCCATAATAAAATAAAATCTTACACACGATCCAGAGGACCCGACGAGGAGTCCTTGAAGAATTAACGTCTGTTGTATGGAAGGGTTCGACTGGGGCATGATATTTTCCACAGCTGTCAGGACCTATTTAAAAGGCAATATCCTTTCTCTGGCATTTGATTTAGACTCTGTTTATACCATGTGGAGGATTGTTAATTCCGCAACATCTGACTCAGGGCTGTTTGATTACCCCGCGCCCACAGCCAAGGGGACGGTGCCTGATGCAGTGTGAGGTCGTGCGGCAAGACCAGGGCCCCGCTCTCGCCAGGCCCCTGCTGCTGATGAGGTGTGCCTGGTTGGGGCGGGGGTGTGGGGTGGGATCCCGCAGTGTGGAAAATGAGACAGTCCACTTTCCAGAGTGACTGGCGGCAAGGGGAGCTTTGGCCTGAGACGGACAGGGCATGGCCCCCCCGTGTGCCGGCCACAAGCCGGGGCCAGGTCATTTGTTACTTGCAGAGTCAGTTTCCCAGGTAGTAAGCCGGGAAACCAGCCTGCATCTCACCAAGCGTGTGCTCAGTCACTAGTTGTGTCTGACTCTTAGAGACCCCCTGGACTGCAGCCTGCCAGCTTTCTCTGTCTATGGCATTTTCCAGGCAAGAATACTGGAGTGGGTTGCCATTTCCTTCTCCAGCACGGTGTGATCGACTGAATTATGTCCTCCAAATTCATATGCTGAAGCCCCAACCACTAGCCCCTCCGAAGGGGACTGTGTTTGAAGACAGGGCCTTGGAGAGGTGGTTACATTAAAATGAGTCATCCCAGTGGGCCGTCATCCAGTCTGACTGGTGTCTTAAAAGTAGAGGACGCAGGGAATTCCCTGCTGGTCCAGTGGTTAAGACTCCACGCTTCCGTGGCAGGGGCCATGTGTTCGATCCCTGGTCAGGGAACTAAGATCTCACTTGCCACGTGGCTTAGCCAAAAAAAAAAAAAAGGAGAGAGAGAGAGAAAAGAGGACACAGACACGCATAGGGGAAAGGGCAGGTGAGGACACAGGAAGACAGGCATCCACAAGCCAAGGAGAGAGGCCTCGGAGGAAACCAATCAGCTGCTCTAACAAATTAGGGCTTTAAAACAGCACACCTTTATCCTCTTACAATCCTGGAGGTCAGAAGTCCAAGATAGGTCTTACAGGGCTTGGAGTCCGGAATAAGCAGGGCTGGCTTGTGCCAGCGGGTGGGGTGGGGCAGGGGGAATCCACTGTCTGCCTTTTCCAGCTTCCGGGGACCACTCGATTTCCTTGGCTTGCAGCCCCATCCTCCATCTTCAAGACCCGGAAAGGGTAGGTTCTAATCTCTCTCTCTCTCTCCCTGACTCTACCTCCCTAGGCTGACATGTGGCTTTCCACAGACTCTGCTTCTATTTTTGCCCCCTTTGCGGTATCTCTCTCCCACTGAGCAGCCGACACATCACACTTGTGATATGTAAATTGGATCCTAGCGATCAGTACCTTGGGGTCAGGGCTGGGGTCTGACGCCCGGACACTGAGATGGCCTCAGGGTGGACAGACAGCCCATCAGGCTCCAGCTCCTCGGGCCTCCTCTCCTGCCAGTCACCCCTGCTGCCTGTTCCCCTGTCAGTGGCCCGCTCTGTTCCTAGCCCCACCCCCCAGAACCTTCTCACCACTCACAGCTCCCTGGCTGGATCTCCTTCCTGGGCCATGCTGGGTGCCAGGACGCCTCCATGAGAGTCAGTTTCAGGCAGCCCAGTCCTAGGCTCCTACTCCTACCATGACTTCCACTCTCGGGAAGGGGTCTTAGGATTTTTTAGACAAAAAGAGCCAGTAAGATACACACACGTATTATGCGTATATGTATATATGTGCTGAGATGTTTAGTCGTGTCCAACTCTTTTGTGACCTTATGGACTGTAGCCCGCCAGGTTCCTCTGTCCATGAGCTTTTTCAGGCAAGAATACTGGAGTGGGTTGCCATTTCTTTCTCCAGGGTATCTTCCCCTCCAGGGATCGAACCCATGTCTCTTGCATCTCCTGCGATGGTAGGTGAATTCTTTACCTGTATAGGCTTTTCTGCTGGCGTCCTGGTAAAGAATCCGCCTGCCAAATTCAGGAGACGAGAGTTCAATCCCTAGGTTGAGAAGAGCCCCTGGAAGAGGAAATGGCAACCCACTCCAGTATTCTTGCTTGAAAAATTTCATGGACAGAGGAGCCTGGCAGGCTACAGTCCATGGGGTCACAAAAGAGTCAGACTCGACTTAGTAACTAACAACAATATACACACATAATTGCAGCTTGCGTGATTATGGAGACTAGCAAATCGAGCATATGGAGGGTGGGCTACAAACTGGAGAATCCAGGAGGATGAGGACACTGTGACTCAAGTCCAGTGGCAGTCTTGTACAGAGTTCCGTCTTCCCGGGGGAAGTCAGTGTTCAGTTCTAAGCAGGACTTCAACTGATCGGATGAGTCCCACCCACATTAGGAAGGACAACCTGTTTTACTCAAAGTTCAGCAATTTAAATGTTAATCTCATCCCCGAACACCCTCCCAGAAGCATCTAGAATAACATTCAGCCACATATCTAGACATATCCAGCCAAGCTGACACGTGGAGTAACCATCACAGCAGGTAAAAACATCCCTGCAACAAGCAGCTGAGCCCCAGACAACACACCAGCTTGAGCTCAGGGTCTGCCCCCATCACCGCTCACCTGCTGTGGGGCCTTGGACAAGTCAGCTTATGTGTCTGGGTCATGCCCTGCACTGATGATGGATGCAAGGGTCCTGCACCTTTAATGATGGGTGCAAGACTTGCACCCTAAGGCTGGGACATAGATTGTAGGAGAAGGTGTTAGTAAGGGCTTGTCAGGGTGCCCAGGAAACACCAACGCTCAGCAGAAGCAGCACAACCTTATTGGCTGCTGAGCTAAGGGCCTGCCCTCCACCCTCCACTCCCCTGTTCCGCATCTACTGGTCTCTCTACATCTGTCTCACTCCTGACCTTTGCTGAGTCGTTAGCTCAGTCCCCAGCCTTTCTCCTTGGGGGCAGATCCATCACTGCCGAGGACCCAGTCCATTTGCTTCATCAATAACTAGCTTCTGCTTCAGCCAAGCCCTTTGGACCCCTCCCTGATATCCGACCACGTGGCCACCATCACCACCCACCTTGGAGCTGACCCCATTTCCCTACCACACACATGAACCCAACACATACACACATATAATGCAGACACAGAGGCATACAAACACACACATGTGCACACAGCCCAACACACACACACATGTACACACACACTCTGGGATTGGACAGCTCTCCTGATTTTTGAAAGAAAGTGCTTGGTGTATAAAATCCCCATTTATCCCCAGACTGTCATGTGAGCCAGTCACATCCAGCCCTCTTAGAGGGCTGTCATTATGGACTAAGTAGCTTTAAATATTGTACAGTTTTGTTCAAAAATGTTTACAGAGGCCTCCTCTGTGTCCGGGCCAGTGTGGCCTTCTGGGTATACAGACACAACAGTGAGAGCGTGTGATGTAATTTCTTGGCATCGCGATGTTACTTTCAGGAACAATGTGGCCTGGGGCAGATGGACGCTTGGCACAGAAAAGGGACCGATGGCCAAGGTGCTTTCCTCCACCCCAGTGACTGAGCATAACACGTGTCTCAGGGGTTTGACTGACCCCTCTGAAAGCTACCACCAGAGGATGTCATGGTTCCAGCCGTGAGCTAACCCTTGGACAGGCCCCAGAGCTGTGCCGCCCTCCCTGCTGTTGGAGCGTGCTCTCCACAGCTGGTCTTCGACTGCCCCCCACCCTGGGGGTGCTTCTCAGCAGAGCCAGAGCAGTGGGCATCACTCAGGGGCAGCAGGACCCTAACTCCACATCATCTATGACCGAGCATCCCTGAGCAGTGAGTCTGTACCAAGCCCAGGGACACTGGGATGGACCACAGTGGCCCTGTACTCAGGGAGGAGGTTAGTCAACAAACTCCCCAGGGTTATAGGATGTGATCTTCAAAGCCTCTGTGACTCTAATAGTCCTGAACACAGGCAATGTTCTGAGCTCTCTCTAGGCTGGCAGCAAGTTGGCATTTATGAAGCTTTTACAGATAACTTCCCTGGTGGCTCAGATGATAAAGCATCTGCCTACAATGCAGGAGACCCGGGTTCAATCCCTGGGTTGGGAAGATCCCCTGGAGAAGGCAATGGCAACCCACTCCAGGATTCTTACCTGGAAAATCCCATGGACGGAGGAGCCTGGTAGGCTATAGTCCATGGGATCGCAAAGAGTTGGAGACGACTGAGTAACTTCACTTTCACTTTCATCCTAGAAAACTGCTGGAAACACTGTGACCCACAATATATTGATGGAAGAATCCAGAGTTTGTCCCAGGCATAAATTAGGGCCTCAGAAGTGCACTATGGTGAGTAAGAACCCTGCCTCTGAGGTCAGACAGGCCTGGCGCCTAATCCTGGCTCTGCTCCTTGCAGGCTGTGTGATCTTAGAGAAGTCACTCAGCCTCGCTGGGTCTCATGTCCTTCACCTGTGACACGAAAGTGATGATAATCTCACTGACCATAGAGAGACAGGTGAGGGCGAAAGTGTCACACCAGCACTTACTGGAAAACTAACTGATAAAAATAAGTGCTTCCTACATGTTTGTTGTTATTATTATTATTATTGAAACGTGGTCCCAGACACAGTTCACATACGGAGCCCAGTCCGCCACAGCCAGCCAGGCAGAGAGCCAAGCAGCACACAGCAGCGTTTTGCCTGTAAAAACATTTTGGTGCAATTTTCTGACCCGCAAAAATATTTTTACAGTGAAAACGCACGTCTGGCGCGGACTGCTTAGTCTCACTGGCTTGTGTAGCTTCTCAGGAAAATAAACAAAAGTGAATTCACCGACACCAGGGGATGGACTCAAGTCAAACAAACATGGCCCTCGCTGCCCCGGCGTGGCCCCCGCCTGGCCCAGCAGAGCAGCGGAGTCTCAGACCAAATCACCTGACCCAAGAGGCCCCAGGCACCGAGCCTCACAGACTGAGGGCAGCTGGGGCCCGGGGGCAGAGCCCACCTCCGACTTCTCAGAGGAGGTGACCGGAGAGGCCAGAGGAGGAAGGAGACTGCCCGCGATCACACAGCGAGACGGGGCATTTGTTCACTTGTTTGGAGACTTGATGTTACTGAAGACACACTGATTCTTTTCTGTTAATTAATTTATTTTGATTGACATATAGTTGATTTATAATGTTTTAAGTGTATAGCAAAGTGATTCAGATAGATATATATACCTTTTCAGATTCTTTTCCATTACAGTTTATAACAGAATATTGAATATAGTTTCCTGTGCTGTTCAGTAGGACCTTGTTATTTATCTATTTTATATATAAAGTAGTGTGTATCTGCTAATCTTGGCTTCCCAGGTGGCACAATGGTAAAGAATCAGCCTGCCAGTGCGGGAGATACAAGAGATGCAGGTTTGATCCCTGTGTAGGGAAGATCCCCTGAAGGAGGAAATGGCAACTCAGTCCAGGATCCTTGTCTGGAAAATTTCATGGACAGAGGAGCCTGGCGGGGCCATGAGGTCACAAGGAGTCAGACATGACTGAACACACACACCCACGCATACACACACAAACACATCTGCTAATCTCCTACTCCCGATTTACCCTTTCCCTTCCATTTCCCCTTTGGTTAACCATAAGTTCGTTTTCTATATCGCTGAGTTTATTTCTGTTTTGCAAATAAGTTCATTTGTACTATTTCTTAGATTCCACATATGAGTGATATCATACAGCATCTGTCTCTGTCTTACTTTACTTCATATGATCATCTCAGGTCCATCCATGTTGCTGCAAATGGCGTGGCTTCATCCTTTTTTACGGCTAAGTAATATGCCATTGTGTATATATACCACATCTTCTGTATCCATTCATCTGTTGACAGGCATTTCAGTTCAGTTCAGTTCAGTTCAGTTTAGTCGCTTAGTCATGTCCGACTCCTTGCGACCCCATGAACTGCAGCACGCCAGGCCTCCATGTCCATCACCATCTCCCGGAGTTCACTCAGACTCACGTCCATCGAGTCCGTGATGCCATCCAGTCATCTCATCCTCGATCGTCCCCTTCTCCTCCTGCCCTCAATCCCTCCCAGCATCAGAGTCTTCCAATGAGTCAACTCTTCGCATGAGGTGGCCAAAGTACTGGAGTTTCAGCTTCAGCATCATTCCTTCCAAAGAACACCCAGGGTTGATCTCCTTCAGAATGGACTGGTTGGATCTCCTTGCAGTCCAAGGGACTCTCAAGAGTCTTCTCCAACACCACAGTTCAAAAGCATCAATTCTTCGGCGTTGAGCCTTCTTCACAGTCCAACTCTCACATCCATACATGACCACAGGAAAAACCATAGCCTTGACTAGACGGACCTTAGTCGGCAAAGTAGTGCCTCTGCTTTTGAATATACTATGACAGGCATTTAGGTGGCTTCTAATGCCCTGGCTATTGAGAATAGTGTTGCTATGAACATAGAAGGCTTCCCTGGTAGCTCAGCTGGTAAAGAATCTGCCTGCAGTGTGGGAGATATGGGTTCAATCCCTGTGTCAGGAAGATCCCCTGGAGGAGGGCATGGCAACCTACTCCAGTATTCTTGCTGGAGAATCCCATGGGCAGAGGAGCTTGGTGGGCTACAGCCCATGGGGTTGCAAAGAGTTGGACATGACTGAGTGACTAAGCAACAGCACAGTACACTCACATGAAGGAGCATGTATCTTTTCGAATTAGATTTTCACACACCGATTTTTTTTAAGGAGGCCATTCTCATCAGTGTAGGGAAAGGGATGCAGTTTGGGGAAAGGGATGCAGTTTGGGGAGATGATCTGATGTGGCTAAGATCATCATGTCCAGGGCTCATGCTTCCTTCCTTCTCTCTGCTCCTGGGAAGCCTCTGCCCTGCCCTGGATAACTGCTTCCCAATCAACCTACTTTGTCCAGAAAGATGATGGGAAGGTCAAGAATAAGCACAAGTCTTCACAGAAAACAGAATTTACTAAATGTGTGACAACAGACACGCTAGCAAACGCCCCATACACTCCACCTTTGTCCCTTGTAAGATGCCAGGCACAGACAACAAGCAGGGACAGATCTGTGCTGTGTAATACTACGCAGCAAGGAAAAAGAACTAAACACACACACACTCAACTTGCTGAACCTCACATAAGTTGAACTAAAAAAGGCCAGGCATAAAAGATTGCTCCACTGATGTAAAGTTCAAGAACAGACAAAACTCCTGAGGTGATAGTGATAGGGGCCAAAACAGCGGTTGCCTCTGGGGTGGGACAGGCACCGGGAGGGGACCCTCAGGGGGCCGGAAACATCCTGCATCTGAGTTTGAGTGCTGGTTACCTGGTGGATACAGGTGTAACATGCATCCAGTTCAGCCCTGATGGTTCCTGCACTTTAACATGAGTAAATCAGGCCCCAACACAAACAGCTACAATAAAATGATGGCGACAGAAACACCTCTTGCACGGAGGTCAGTGGCGCGGCTGAAGCGCTGAGCGGGAGAAGGCAAACACTACTCCCCTTTTATATACGGTCTTGATCACTATTTGAAAATTGCATGCTTTTTTTCCATGTAGATTCCTTCATGATTCAGTCATTCATTCATCCACTTAGTGACCTTTGGGCTCTGCCAGGGAATTTCGTGCCAGCACGATACAAGAGGGCTGGCACTTCTTCCAAATCACTCCAGTGCCAGTGGAGAGGGGTTGCCAGAGGGGAGCCTGCAGTGCTGATGGTACCAGGCAGGGGATGCAGGAGGAAGGCACTGCTGGTGCTCACCAGCCCCCAGCAGGTGCCCACAGCACGACCCCAGAATCAGCACCATGACAAGTGCCCAGGGGCAAAGCATGGGGTGCAGGATGCCAAGGTCAGGAAGTCCTGGTGTTATCTGGGGCACAGGAAGGCCTCCCAGAGGAAATGGCAGCTCAAAGGTGAGATAGCAATTGACCAGAGGAAAAGAGGGGAGGGGAAGGTACACCGGCCAAGGACCCAAGTGGACAAAGGCCACATGTGGCAAAGGGGCGAGCTTGGAGCATCGGCAGGTGAGAGGAGACTGAGGCCTGCCAAGCAAGAAGTGGGAGGAGAGCAGCACAATGTGAGGCAGGGCCAACTCGGGCCAGGAGCCCAGGCCCTGTCAAGAAAATGGAGAAGATGGGCCAATAGGCTGGGGTTCTGAGGTTTAAGCAGGAGCCTGACATGGTAAGAGTTGGAGTTTTTCGTCATCTGCATGCTAGGTGGAAAGTGGCTTAGAGGCAGGTCAGCAGGAGACATAAGAACTTTAGGGCCTATAAGAGTCATCCAGGCAAGAAGGAGAGACTGACCATGAGTATGGACAGAGGACAGACCTCTTCCCTTCCTAGGAGGAACAGCCCAGGGCTCAGTGATCAGACAGGGTGGAAGCTCAAGAGAAGGAAGGCTTCTGGGTGATGGACAGGTTTCTACCTGAAGAACTGGGTGGAAACAGTGGAAGACAAGTTTGGAGTTCCCCAAATCCAGAATGTTCTCATCTCTTCTTGACATCAACCCTTGAGCATCCCAGTTTGGACCAGTCACCCCAGTTGCTGTGGAAAAATGCAGCTGAGCCAATGGTGCTGGAGAAGCAAGTCCAGCCACCCTAGTACCCTCCCAGCCCCAGACCTGGAGCTTCTGCAGCATCATGTGCCTGCGAGCCACCAGGCATCATGGTCAAATGCAGGTTCTTATTAGGTAGATCTGGGCTGAGCCCAAGAACCTGGGGTCCAGCAGGCCGCTGCTGTTGACCAGTGGCCAAGCCCAGTGGCAAGGGGTTTGCAAGCCCTGCCTGGCTGAGTGTCAGCTTGCCGATCCTGCCTGGGAGGACCAGGAGCACAGGAACCATCACCAAACAGTTTTCCTCTCACTTGGCCCCACCCCCACCGAGACAGGCCTTCCCCCTTCTCTCCCCGCAACCCCATCCTCAGCCGTCCCCAAGAGTCCCAGCGGGTTGGCACTGACCGGCTCAGGACCGCGGCCTCTTGGCCCCCGGGGTGGCACCTGCTGAGTTCCTGCTCAGCTGCTCTGGGAGCCCGCAGCCACTGCGGGGAGCAGTGCTGGCCCTGCGACAGGAAGCTGCGGGCCCCGAGGAGCGTCCAGGTGGAGCCGGCTGAGTGGCACTAAGGTAGGAGGGGAGTGAGCCATGAAGGGACTCGAGCGTCAGCTCCCTAGGGCGGCCGTGACAACGAGCCACACGCTGGGAGACGTCACACTGCCAGAACGTCTTCTCTCTCGGCTCGGGAGGCCGGAGGCTTGACACTGAAGCCTAGAGGGAGGAGTCTTTCCTCACCTCCCCCATCTCCTGGTGGCTCCTGGAAGCCCATGGTCGTCTTCGGCTTGTGGGAGCCCAACTCTGACGTCGGCCGCCACCTCCACACGGCTCTCTCCTCTCTGTGTCTGCGCATCTCGGCCCAGCTGTCTCATCAGGACGTCGGTCCCGGGACCTAAGGCAGTGTGACCCTGTTCTAACTCAGCTACATCTGCACAGATCCCATCTCAATGCAGACATAAAGAACAGACCTGTGGGCACAGTGCAGGAAGGAGAGGATGAGATGAACTGAGAAAGCAGCACTGACTTTCATACACTACTATCTGCAAAACCGACAGCTGGCGAGACACTGCTGGATAACACAGGGAGCCCAGCCTGGTGCTCTGACGATCTAGGGGAAGCAATGCGGAGACGGGAGGAAGGGGATACACACACACACACACACACACACACACACACACACGCACACATGTATACACACACACATACACACATATACACATACATACACACATATACACACACATACTCACATACACACACATATATAGACACACACATATACACACATACATACACATACACACATACACACACATATACACATATACATACACACATATATACACACATACACACACATATATAGACACACACATACACACATACACACACACACATACACACACATGCACACACATACACACACACACACACATATCTATGACTGATCTATACTGTTGTATGGCAGAAACCAACACAACATTGTGAAGCAATTACCTTCCAATTAAAAAAAATGAAATATGCTTGGAAAGGAAAAAAAAATCCTATCCCCAAACAATGTCACACTGAGGTCACAGTATCAACACCTGATAGAAGGACTTGCATGTATTTTTGAAGGATCACCATTCAGCCCACCTCGGGTGGGGCACCCAGAGAGTGTGTGAAGTCAGGCGGGGGCCAGGGCCCTCCCGGTGCCGCCCAGCCCAGCGGCCCTACCAGCAAGCACGTCCCCGGCGTGTGAGCACCAGCCTGATGTCTGCCTTCTCTGCAGCCCCTCAGGGCAGCCGCGCAGGGAAGTCCTGGCCTGTGAACTCTGCCCCACTGGCTGTAAACTGTCTGCAAGGTTTTAAATAAACAGCCACAGCCCCCAAAGTCTGGTGGCTCACTGTTCATCGGGGCTTTGGCAGTTGTCAGCAAACTCCAACCCCAGACCCTGAAAATTAACCGACGTGCAGAGCCACCCACAGAGGCCAGCGAGGGGGCGCCCGCAGCGGCTGCCCAAACCCGAGCACCTCCCATGGCCCTGCTGGAGCCAAACCAGCCACGGAGATGCCACCAAGGAGAGCAGGGGCAGCGGGTTCTCTTCTAACTCAGCTGACAGTGGCAGGACGAGAACTCTGCACCTCCTTGCCCTGCCGGCCTTGGCTTCCTGGGCAACTTGGGGAGGTCTGATTCCGCCCCCACATCAGGTACCAGCAAAAGGCTTCATCCCTCAGGTGGCTGGCGCAGGAATGGGTCCCTCCCTTCTCTGTGGCAGAAAGGAGGGACCTCGGTTTGCCACGGGTAACACAGACTCCTGTTACTCTTGTACGTCTGGGCTGATGGCAGGTCTCAGCAAGGGTCACTCACTGGTGGGCACTGGGCAAAATTCAGCCCCCCAATGGGATTAATTGCGATGCTGCAGAGTGATTTTTAAGTGTCTTTAGATACTGGCCAACATTTTAAAGGGGGGAAATCTCATATGGAAATCTGGATTTTTGAGTTTTCCAAAAAAGATCCCACCTGGCCAAGCAGAGCCAACGTCACCTCCTGGGAGGTCACCAGCATCCTTCTAGGGCTTCTGCTGGGGTTTCCTTCCAGCAAGCTGAGAAGACAGTGAGACGGATCTTGTGTCTCTATCAAACGGGAAAGGGAGACTTCAGTTAGAAAGGCAACGTTTCTGCCCAGGCATACAATCCAGACAGGAGGAAAGCTCTAAGTAGAAAATATACATGCCCCTCTGTGTTCATAGAAACACTATTTCAAATAGCCAAGACATGGAAGCAACCTAAATGTCCATCAACAGATGAATGGATAAAGAAGATGTGGTATATGTATCCACTGGACTGGCACTCAGCCATAAAAAGGAATGAAATAATGCCATTTGCAGTGATGTGGATGAACCTAGAGACTGTCATTCTAAGTGAAGGAAGTCAGGCAGAGAAAGACCAATACCATGTGATCTCACTTATCTGTGGAATCTAAAATATGGTACAAATGAGCTGATTTACCAAAGAGAAACAGACTCACAGACACAGAAAACAAACTTGCTGCTACTAAAGCGGAGAGTGGGAGAGGTACAGACTACTGGATATAAAATAAGTAAACAACAAGGACCTAATGTACAGGGAACTATATTTAATATCTTGTAATAACAATTGCACTCATCTCACATGCTAGTAAAGTAATGCTCAAAATTCTCCAAGCTAGGCTTCAGCAATACGTAAACCATGAACTTCCAGATGTTCAAGCTGGTTTTAGAAAAGGCAGAGGAACCAGAGATCAAATTGCCAACATCTGCTGAATCATCAAAAAAGCAAGAGAGTTCCAGAAAAACATCTATTTCTGCTTTATTGACTATGCCAAAGCCTTTGACTGTGTGGATCACAATCAACTGTGGAAAATTCTGAAAGAGATGGGAACACCAGACCACCTGACCTGCCTCTTGAGAAACTTCTATGTAGGTCAGGAAGCAACAGTTAGAACTGGACATGGAACAACAGACTGGTTCTAAATAGGAAAAGGAGTACATCAAGGCTGTATATTGTCACCCTGCTTATTTAACTTCTATGTAGAGTACATCATGAGAAGTGCTGGGCTGGAAGAAGCACAAGCTAGAATCAAGATTGCCGGGAGAAATATCAATAACCTCAGATACGCAGATGACACCACCCTTATGGCAGAAAGTGAAGAAGAACTAAAAAGCCTCTTGATGAAAGTGAAAGAGGAGAGCGAAGAAGTTGGCTTAAAGCTCAACATTCAGAAAACGAAGATCATGGCATCTGGTCCCATCACTTCATGGGAAATAGATGGGAAAACAGTGTCGGACTTTATTTTGGGGGGCTCCAAAATCACTGCAGATGGTGACTGCGGCCATGAAATTAAAAGATGCTTACTCCTTGGAAGGAAAGCTGTAGAAGATCATGGCATCTGGTCCCATCACTTCATGGGAAATAGATGGGAAAACAGTGTCGGACTTTATTTTGGGGGGCTCCAAAATCACTGCAGATGGTGACTGCGGCCATGAAATTAAAAGATGCTTACTCCTTGGAAGGAAAGCTGTGACCAACCTAGATAGCATATTCAAAAGCAGAGACATTACTTAGCCGACTAAGGTCTGTTTAGTCAAGGCTATGGTTTTTCCACTGGTCATGTATGGATGCAAGAGTTGGACTGTGAAGAAGGCTGAGCACTGAAGAATTGATGCTTTTGAACTGTGGTATTGGAGAAGACTCTTGAGAGTCCCTTGGACTGCAAGGAGATCCAACCAGTCCATTATGAAGGAGATCAGTCCTGGGTGTTCATTGGAAGGACTGATGCTGAAGCTGAAACTCTAATACTTTGGCCACCTCATGTGAAGAGTTGACTCACTGGAAAAGACCCTGATGCTGGGAGGGATTGGAGGCAGGAGAAGAAGGGGATGACAGAGGATGAGATGGTTGGATGGCATCACTGACTCTATGGACAAGAGTTGGGTAAACTCTAGGCTTTGGTGATGGACAGGGAGGCCTGTCGTGCTCCGATTCATGGGGTCACAAAGAGTCGGACAGGACTGAGCAACTGAACTGAATAATCTATAATGGCAAGGAGTTAAAAAAACAATATAGAGACATATAAATATGTGTATACCTGAATCCCTTTGCTCTACACCTAAAAATAATACAATATTTTAAATCAACTATACTTCAACAAGGAAAAAAAATGCAGTGTTTCCAAGAGTGGTGGGATGGGATGATAGGCCGAGAGGTTTCTTGGACTCGCAGGACCCCTTCTCAGCAGCTGCGGGCACATCCTGAGGTCTCTCCGTGTAGAGACCTCTTGAATTACAGCTCACCAGCGTTTTCCCTGACAACAAACTTCCAGATGATTCCACCAAGGGGTCTGGTCAAAGTGGCTGTTTGCCTCCAGGATAGAACATGGGCTCCTGACTCTGTGAAAACCAGAATCCCAGCTCTGCTCTCAGGGACCGTGAGACCTCTAGTAAGCATGTGAGCTAAGTCTCAGCACCGTCGTCTATAAACAGTACCTACTGTCGGGAAACAGGAGAGTGCCAGTGTTTGTTGCTCAGTCATGTCCAACTCTTTGCAACCCCATGGACTATATAGCCTGCCAGGCTCCTCTATCCATGGAATTCTCCAGGCAAGAATACTGGAGTGGGTTGCCATGCCCTCCTCCAGGGGATCTTCCCAACCCAGGGATCGAACCCAGGTCTCCTGCGTGGCAGGCAGATTCTTTACCATCTGAGCCACCAAGGAAGCCTTTAAATGGGAGATTAAGTGAAGACCACGCATGGAAAACTGGGAGCATGCTAATCGGCAGCTACTTTTATTGTCACAGTGATTTTTCTCAATGGTGCTGTTGGTAGGAATAGCTTTGGGTCACTGAGGAGCTGGCTGGTTCTTCCTGAGTTGACACTGAGGGCCATCGAAGGAGGGAGTCCAGGAGATGGACAGACAGATGAGTCTGGAAGTGGGAAGGCTGCTGGCACTGGGGATGCAGACCTGGGGCAGCCCCTGCCACTGACAGTAATTACACCCATGAGAGCAGAGCCCAGGGCAGAGGAGCCCCCACATCCAAGGTCAAGCACAGGATGAGCCAGAGTAGGTGGCTAAGTGTGGTCACAGAGGCCGAGGGAGAACCTTGATCAAAAAGGACAGGCGCTAGTTTCTGCTATACAACAATAGAATCAGCTCTATGTATACACATATCCCTGCCCTCTTGAGCCTCTCACCCAATATCCAGCTAAACTATAAATTTTTTAAAAAGATAGGACGAAGTGGCTAAGGAAAGAATGTTAGGCTCCCCAGAGGCTCCCTGGGGCTGGCATGCATTCTTGCTCTAAGATGACTTCTTTTTTTTTTTTTTTAATGAAAAATTGTTTAAATTCTGTAGTGCTTTACAGTCTTTAAGAGCTTCACACATTTGGTTTCATATATTCCACTTGCTATGCTGGGCTCACTTAGTCACACCCAACTCTTTGCAACCTCATGGCCTGAAGCCCGCTCTTCTGCCCATGGGATTCTCCCAGCAAGAATACTGGAGTGGGTTGCCATGCCCTCCTCCAGGGGATCTTCCCAACCCAGGGATCGAACCCAGGTCTCTCTCCTGCGTCGCAGCTGGATTCTTAATAACTCTTTTATCCCCTTACTTCTATTGTGCCCTTCCCTCTTCCTTCTCCACTGGTAACCACCAGTTTGCTCTCTATATCTGTGAGTCTGCTTTTTTGTTTTATTCACTAGTTTGTTATATTTGGGGGGTTCCACGTGCAAGTGATCTCATATAGTATTTGTAAGATGACTTTTTTGATTGAAAAGGTGCATGAACAATTGCATTTCCTTAGTGCTTTGTGGCTCGCAAAGTCCCGCCATAGCCTGGGGCCCATGTGACCCTTGGAGGGGGTGCAGGCAAGACTGACCCCGAGGCTTCAAAACCTTCTGCAATTGGTGGAGAACTGAACTTGGAGGTGCTTCACAACCTAATTTCTCCTGCCTTCATCCTGCCGGACACTTGGGCCCTTCCCTGCCTCCCTGTGGCTCTGTCTGGCCCTGAGGGCAGCTAATTGGTGCCCTGGGGTTAAGCGCTTTCCCAGAGCCTCTGTCTGCCTTGCCTCCCGCCACCTCTCACACCCCTAAACACCAAGCCGGTTGCTTGCACCAAGTGGGGATATTTGGTGCGTGAGAGCTGATTGGTTTTTGACAAATCCAGCTTGGCCTCTTTTTAGCACCTACTCATCCCCCAGGGGCGGGAAACCTGATATTTTAATGATTTGCTCCAGACCCTTTGGGGGGTAGGGCAGTGATGGTGGAGGCAGGCCTTGCAGATGTAATTAGCAGGTGAGGACTCGCTGGGCTGGGAAACCGGGCTCTGGCAGCACACAGTGGGCTGTGCCGCTAACCCAGGTCCCTTCCAGCCACAACAAGTCTCCATCTTCCAGAAGCGTGGTACCCCCTTCCCCATTCGGGGATGGGAGGGACGTTCAGGAGAGGGGACTCTTCTGTGTCAGGACTGCACAAATGTTTTCCCCTCTGTATCTGTTTGGCCCCCACTTGCCTGCTTTCCTTCAACCCTTTTCTTTCTTTCCTAAATGATTGTCCTACATTTGCTGATCCTTTCTTTGAATCACGGAATCCCAGAGGAAGAAAGAGGTGGAAGTTCAACCCCTCTGTTTTATAAATGGAGAAACCGAGTCCCAGTGAGGATAAAGGGCTTACCTGAGGTCATACAGAGACTTATTATGATCATTATTGTTGCCTCTACCACCATCACTACCATCCTCACCGCTGTCATCAGCATCACCAGCAGCATCACCCCCACCACCAGCATCATCATGATCAATATCATCGCCACCACCATCATCATCCCCACCTCGGCCACCACCACCACCATCATCATCTTATCACAGTTTCACCACCGTCATCACCACCAATGTCATTTATTTGTTTATACCCAACATTATTTCAAAAACGTTCTAGGGCACCTTAGCTACAACAATCTTGGGTTTACAAACTCCTTCCTTGGGGGTCCTCCTTCCTCCATCTTATCCCCCCCTCTTTCTGCAGGTCTCACACCACCTCTTCCCTCTTCAGCCTCCCTTTCCCACACCAGGAAACGGCTTCTACCATCTAGGGGCTTCTCTCCTGTTCCCCCGCCCCTTTCCAGTTGTTATTCATGCAGGCACTTCTTTCCAAATCCCCGTCTGTCTCTACTTTCTTTTATTTCAGAGATGCTAAAACAGAAGAGTCCTGGAGAAGAAACATATGAAACATGCAGGATGGGGGCTGGGAGTAGAAATGAAGAAAGGGGCCTATGGTGCAAAGTGAAAGGGGCTGGGCAAGCTGCTGCTTCAGCTCCACAGCCAGGTAGGTGGGGATACAGGACAGAATACTTCCCTTCTCTGCACCTTGGGCTCCTCGTTTAGAGAACGGTCCAAGGGGAGAGAAGGACAGATTATGCTGGGAGATCTGAAAGCCCCATACAGTTCTCACATTGCACTATTCCAAGAGCAGGAGAAGGAGGGAGGCGGGAAGCCCCTAGTCCGGGTGTTCCTTGAAGAGGGCAGAGGAAACGGTCACAGCCTCCCAGCCTCTAAAATCCGGCTGCATCTCCACACCCCACTGGTGGATTAGCGTTTCAGCTGCCAGTTCTCCTGACAGGTCATTTTCCTTTTTCTGGATGCTTTTCACTGAAGCCTCCTCACACGGGCCCCAGGAGGCTCATGCACGGAACCGTCAGTGCCCTGGTCTCTGCAGGGATGGGACACCGGCAGGGCCACCCTCCAGGTTGTGCCCTCCTGGGCAAGCTCCCAAGTGCAGACATCTCTAGCCTGCCCTCTTCCTGCCCCTGTTCCTGCCACGTCCTCTTCCCCACTCTCCACACTCCCTGCCTTGCTCTTTGCAGCCTGACACTTCAAAATGCAAGGTCCAACTTCAGCTGGATTTGGCCAGAAAATACGCATCCATCACAGCCATGACTTTGGAAGGAGAATGAAACTCACAAACCCTCCTCCAGGAGGCTCCCAGCCGGGAGGAGGGTGGCTCTGCTCCCCTCCCCAGAGTGATGAGCGAAGGGACAGATGACTTTGAGATGACCAGGGGGCCCCTGAGCCCAGGGCAAGGGGCCCAGCCAAGGTCTGAGTTATGCTGGGCAGATCAAGTCTGACAGGCCAGCACAGCCACCTTCCCTGAAGCTGCCTAATGAGGCGCTTCCAGTGAATGACTGCAAGGAGAGAAGGCCAAGGGCATGAGGACGTCGGGGGACCAGCTCAGTCCTGGAGCAGCTGACCTTGCCGTGTCTCGTCCGGCAATCCACTGCAGCTCAGCCTGGCAGCTCTGAACTGCTCAGTGTTCATGGTTCCTAAGAGCTACACCCTTTAAGAAAAAGGAATGTCAGGTGGCCCCCAAATAAAAGGGGGTACAGTTAAGAGCACCTTGGGAGTGACAGAAAGGGAGGCACAGTCATCTTGCAGATACAGATGGGATTTCAATAAAAACAGGCACATTTATTGCACACACGCTGCTTCAGGCTCTGTCCTGGGCCCTAGCGGTTCTGGTCACTTCTGTGCAGGGAGGTCAGACAGCTGCTAAATGGCACAATCCAGGTTCGTACCCAGCCTTGCCTGAGTCCAAAACTATGCTTCTCCCTGTAATGTCATGTCATCCCCATCTCTGACCACCCGCTCCAACCAACCCACGCATCCCAGCAACATGAGGACCAAGGTCGGGTGAAGCTAAATGCCTTCCCCGGATCACTCAGCAAATGGATGGAACTGAGTCCTTGCATGGCCCACATGAAAGTGGGTGAAGGAAGAGGAGGGGAAGGAGGAAGAGGCTGGATCCAGACAACAGAGGAGACGACCCTGCTAAGGCCGAGGGATGGAGTGGGTGGGGTGGGCAGGGATGGAGCAGGAAGAAGGGAAATGAGTGGGGAACTGCTTGAGGAGAGTCGGGCATGGCCTGAGCTGTTTTTGTGCAATAATTCGGCCAGTTGCACAGGACAGGGCTGGCAGGAGAGGAAGGCTGAGGATGGGACTGAGGCTTGGGAATGGTGAGGAAGGTCTAGGTGGGCTCCAGAGGAGGGCTGAGCCTGGAATGGTGGTGGAGGGATGGCGAGGGGAGGCATTTCTCAGGCAGAAGTGAGGACAGGCGCAGGGAAAGGTGGCCTGGTGTTTCTGGAGGTGGAAAAAAGCAGGCCCATCAACCCAGCAAAGAAAAGCAGGGGGAAAAGGGTCATCCAGGCAGGGGTTGGGTTCAAAGAAGCTGGGTAGACACTGGGCAAACCAACCCAGGGCTGAACATTAGGGCTGGAATGAGGACTGAGATCCACTCTGCATATTCAATATTCACTCCTCCACTCAGGAAATATGTACTGAAAGCCTCCTGTTTCAGGCTCTGGACTAGATGCAGAGGGAGACAAAGAGGACTTTTGGTCTTTGCACTGATGAGCTCAGACTCCCCATCACCAGGGATGATGGCTGAGTCCTCACTCCCTCCTTCCTCTGAGACAAGCCCCAGGATGCCCTCATGTCAACCCCCCGGCCTCAGTGCAGCTTCAGCACCCCATCCATGCCCCTCATATCCATTATCCCATCTCCATCCTCCCCCATCTCTATTCACACTCCATCACCCCCACCTTCATCTACATTCCCCCCTCCATCACCTTCTTCTCCAGCCATCCCCGTTTCCAACACCCCACTTCTTACTACCCCCATCTACATCTCCCATCTCTAGACACCCTAGTCTCCATCCATCTCCATCTCCATCATCCTCATCTCCATCCATCCCCCATCCCTACCCACTCCCATCTCCGGCCGCCTCCATCTGCCCTGTCACCCTCCACCCCATCTCCATCACCCTGTCCCCAGCCGTCCCCCATCTCCATCACCCTCATCTCTGTTCCAGCTCCATCTCCACCCACTTCCATCTGCATACATTTCCATCCCTCAGCTAGGTCTGGGTGTGGATTTCTCTTCGCTGGATCTCTATCTGGTTGCCTGTATGCATCACCTCCCCACCTGGACTGGTGTGACAGAAGCCACCTCCACCACACACACACACACACAGGGCCCATTATGCAATAGATGCTTAGCAACCAAATAAAATAATCTTCTTCTTATTAGCTTCTTTGTTAGCTAATAAAGTTCCTCACTAACAAATAACCATTAAACTGTTTCAAGTTGGGTTTTTTTTTTAAGCAACCTAACTGCCCACATTTGTGGCTGAAGGTAACTCTTTGGGATCAGCTCCTCCATTTTGTTTTCACATTCATTCAATGACAGCGCTCCCCCTGGGTACAGATACAGAGATGAATCTGCCCTCAAGTGGCTCACGGGGGGATCCAGGAATGCGAAGAGTAAGACTAATAACATGTGATAGATGTGTGTGGCAGGCGTACCTAAGGAATGGTTCTACCAAGAGGAGCAATCCAGGAAACCTTCCCAGTGGTGGGCCAGGAAGGGGCTTCTTTGAGAGCTAGGTGGGGCCAGCCAAGTGGAGAGAGATTTGTTCTGCAGAGCAGAAGCTGGGAGATTGAGGCCATAACCCTGGGTATGTATGGGGAGGCTGAAGTGTATGGATTTACTTGTTTGGAAGGTTTGGGGTATCTGCCAACCTGTTCCTAACATAAGGACCAAGCTACGCAATCAGTCTTATTGGATTCCGGAGCTTTCTAATCACATCATCATTCCAAATCAGTTCTTCTGGGCAACATTCCCAGCCCTTAAACTGTCTGGCACTGGTGCCCAATTGACTTCTGGAGTCTGAGCTCTGCCTGGAAAACCTGTTCCCTACCACTACCCCAGAGTCCTGCCAGCGTCCATCCCTCTTCCCAGGAACCACCTCTTGCACTGATTCCACTTCCTTCCACCTTCCCCAAGTCCACCACACTCTTCTAACTTTGGGACTCCTTTGGTACCTCCCTTGGGGGGTGAATTGTGTTCTGGCTGGTCAGTCGGATATTCAAATATTTCTTCACCCCTTTGCAGGAGGGAGCACAGCATAGTGGATGAGAGGGCAGTCTTTGGAGTCAGAGTACTCCAGCAGGTGGGCAAGAAAGGAGCTGGAAAGCTTCCTGGAAGAGGTGACCAAACTAGGTCTTGAAGGAGGAATAGGAGTTTGCAAGATGAAGACAGAGGGAGGAGGAAAGGAAATTCAGTAAGAGAAAGTAGCACAAGCAAAGGGTGGAGGATGGGGAATTCTAGGCCTATTCAGATACTGGTAAAAGGCTGGATCAGATGAACTGCCCACATAGTGTCCAAGAAGGCAATCACACCAGAGGCCCTCCAGCAGATGCTGGCCCTGCGATCACCCCAATGATCCAATATCTTTAGCTGTCTCAACCCTCCAAAACACCAAGGCATCTCTTGAAGCGTTTTCTAACTGACCTTACCAGGGAGGAGAGTTCTGGCTAGACCCTCCTTAGCCTCCTCCTCCCCTCCTTTCCTGGGGCTCCAAGTCTGGGATTCTATCAGCCATCTTTTTTTTTTTTCATTCATTCACTGATCATTATCCTCCACCCTTCCGACGCTTCAGACAGGCCGTCCACTTAATTTTGTAAAACTAAACAGCATGCTGAGTTCTTTCAGGATGCAATCGGAGTGTGATAGGTTCTGGGGAATGTTTTTCCTGAGCAGTGAAAAATTTAATTTTTTCCCCCAGCATCGAGATGTGTCAAACATAATTTATGCCTGGACATAATTCATCCCTAAAGATAAATATTGAAACCCAAGAGAGGAGAGACGGCTGCAGAATTTCCAGGGGCCGGGGGTAGGCGAGGGGGTCTCCCTTCCTGATCCCACCAGTGGAGGGGTGAAAAAAGTGTAAACCAAACGCAAGCAAGTAGCTAACTCCAGGTCTGGGCCTGGTCTCCTTGCAAAACGGCTGCAGACTTTTTTTTTACAGGCCTCTTTTGTGTCTGTTGAACTGTTGCTCTGTCTTCCATAAAATCTCTGGCCATAGAAGTCTTCAATTAAAGTCACCTGCTGGTCTTTGTCAGCTGAGCTTGACGCTGTCAAATCAGGCAGAGCTCCTTAAGCCAATACAAGTCATTAAGGAGGAGGTGAATTAGAGATCCGACATGGCGGACAGGAGCCATCCATAATCAATTGATATCTTCCTCCGCTGGAGGCGGGGTCTCGAGGAGCCCACTCCCCACTGGCCTCATCCGCCGGGGCCTCTACCCCTGGATCTAATTAGGCTGAGGTTCAGCAGGTCCGAGGCTGTGCTGAAAGGCCGTCAGTAGGCGAGCCCATTAATAACTCGCCGGTGCCCTGCCTATTGTAATTGTCAGGCTGCAATTTACAGTAATCCTCCGATGCAAAAGCCTACATCGCCGCAGCTGATTGGAAATTCATACAGCCATTTGAAAGAGAAAAGCACAAGATGCATGGGTTAAAAGGCCACAGCATGCAACTGTGTGTGTTGAGTGACAGACATTTTAGTACTAGCCTGGGACCATATTTTAAAAGGTCACTGAAAACTCTTGGCTTGGGCCCTCTGACAAACAATGTACGCTCCATATATTTATTTGCCATCTCTTTGTTTTTACAGCAAGCAGAATAAATGAGTTAAATGACGTTGTGCGGGCCTGCATATTGTCAGCACAGGTTATAAGTCATTATTAAACTCCATCAAATCAAACCAAACCCGGTCAAGGCAATGAGACTAAAAGTTATTTGCATTCCTTCTGTCATAAAAAATCATATCCCCTTACTCAAGACTTCGTTTCTTTATTAAATGCAGCCACAAGAGTATTTCAGGTCTGGCAATATAAGCTCAGGGAAGCCTTCTCCGTATAACTCAGTGTAACTGCCTAGACCCTATTCCACTAAAAAGTCCCAGTTGAGCGTATCTGGGCACTCAATCAAGACATACATATTACTTTTAAATAAGATTAGCCTTTATATTTTGCTGCTTAAGTTAAAACTTTTCATGTCATTCTCTACTTTTATGTAAACTCCAACATAATTCTGTTTTAGCAAAATACTTCAAACAAATTAAAAACCTCAAGTCGAGCGTGTCCTTAACAAAAACTTTCTTAATGGCATCGCAGTGTGTTTGCTGACACTAAAACACTTTTAAATAAGATGGATTTTCCCTCCACTTCCCTGTGTTTGTAATTACGGCCGTGCAGAGCTGGGTTGCGATGGCAAAAGCAGCTATCTGGACGCCAAATATGATTTGACCAATAACTTAACCAGTGACCCCAGCAATTGTGTAAAAATTCGTTTGTCCCTGTCTCCAATTGGGCTCTGCATTAGTTGTGAAATGGAAAGTGATGGACTGGGACTATTGGCGGGAGGAGTATTGGGAAGCCAGAGGGTAGGTGGGGGGAAGTGAGGGGCAAACGTGTCCCACTGAACGCCCCTCATTTGGCAGATCACAAAGGTATCCTTCCGAACTTGACGAATGGCTGCAAGGAGGTTAGGGAGTCAAAGTAAAGAATTGGACACTGCAGCCGTTCCTAATCCAGAAAAGAGGTCATGGTCATTATTACGGGAGTGTGAGGACTGGAAAAGCAACGATGTTGAAAAGTGAGCTACAAGCCTTTCAGTGCTCAGTCCAGGCCACTGACCAGACAAAAGGGAACTGAAGCTATGTCCGTTCTGTCTGCATTTTCACATCCATTCAATGTATTCAGTGGTACCTGCAGCCCAAAGCAGCTAATACTCCTTACATCTTACTCTTCCACTAGGCACTTCCACTTGGCAAAGGCATGCAGCAAACTGCCTGGGCACTGCCCACTTAGCCCCAGATTTCCTACACATTATCTCTTAGAGGCCACCAACGATCCTCCAAGACAGGTAGAATTACCATTCCCCTGTGACAATGATCTAAAGGAAAGCTGGGGTGGCAGTCAGGAGTCTCAGCTGCCCCCAGGATTCCCACCCCTTGGCAGGAATACCTTGTATATTTCTCATCTTGAGGGTGAACAAGACCAGGGAACACGATGAGACGTCACTGTTGTGGTCAGGTTATGTTATGTGGCAAACGTGCAAGGATTTTGCAGATGTAATTAAGGTCCCTAATCAGTTGACTCTGAGTCAGGTGTATTATCCTAGGTGGGTCACAGCCTTCCCTGAAAAGAAGGATCTAAGTGGGAGAGTTCTCCTGCTGGCCTTGAAGATGCAAGCTGCCAGGAGCTTGGCATCAGCGAAAAAATGAATGTTGCCAACACAACCATGTGAGCTTGGAAGCATCCTGAGCCCAGATAACACCCTGACTGCAGCCTCATGAGACCTGAGCAGAACACCCACCTAAGCTGGTGCCCAGACTTCTGACCCATGGAAACTGATAACTAATTCATGTTGTCTTGACATATCAAAGGCGTGGTTATTTGCAGCAGTAGAAACCAATATATACCTGGCTAGTAATGAACTCAGGTTCTCCTGTCCACCAGCCTGGTAAACTTGCCCCAAGATTCACACTGTGGTCATATTTCAACCCCATATATGTACCCCTTCCTCATGTTCAGTCTACACATCAAATATAAGCTTATTTTTAAGTTGCTCTTATTCAATCATTTTCTTACCCTAAAAGATATTCTGAAATATACTAAAATCCACTTCTTGATTTGGCTACTGCTGTGAATATCATCAGGGCTTCCCCAGTGGTTCAGTTCAGTTCAGTTCTGAAACTCGGTCGTGTCTGACTCTTTGAAACCTCATGAACTGCAGCACGCCAGGCCTCCCTGTCCATCACCAATGCCCGGAGTCCACCCAAACCCATGTCCATTGAGTCAGTGATGCCATCCAACCATCTCATCCTCTGTCATCCCCTTCTCCTCTGTGGCTTAGATGGTAAAGAATCTGCCTGCGATGCAGGAGACCTAGGTTTGATCCCTGTGTTGGGAAGATCCCCTAGAGAAGGAAATGACAACCCATCCAGTATTCTTGCCTGGGGAGTTCCATGAACAGAGAAGACTGGAGGGCTATAGTCTATGGGGTTGCAAAGAGAATATTATCTAAGAGCTTTCTTATAATACAAAAAAAAAAAAAAGACTACAATACCTTCTCTTTTTTTCATTTCAAAGGCCTGTGAACAGCAGCATATTTGACACCAATATGAAATTTGCTTGTTAAGCCCATAAAAATTAGTACCTTATGAGAAAAATCATACCTTTAAAAACACCTGACTAAATATTTCATAAATGCAATGCACACCAAATTCCTACCGTAGATTCACTGGATTTACAACCATCAAACTATATTAAACTTACAATATCAAGATTTATCACCTATTAAATGGAGTCTCATTTTAGTAATATCTCGCATTTGATCCCAAAGGATCTCAAATACCTTCGACCCTTCACCAGGGCACTTTGCCGTAATTCATAACGAGGTAATCAAAACCCTCATTGTAAGGCTGCTGCCGTCACATTCGGGGATTAGCTCACCTATCAAGGAAAAGTAGCCAGAGCTGGGAGAGAAGGCAGCTGCTTTCCAGAGCGCAGAAGTGGTACCAAGATGCAGGCCTCAGGGAAAAGCCCTGCAGAGAACCACAGATGTCAAGTCAGAGGGTCCAAGCCAGCTTCTGGCTCATTGGTTTTCAAACATTAGTTTTGGCAGTAGGGCCCTTTCTTCCCACGCCCCATTGTAAGAAAACTCAGTAAACAGAACAGATAGTATTGGAATGGCTCCGCCTTCTGCAGGGCACAGGGGAGACCCTGTTTCTACTCCCGTGGCCCCTCACCTTGGCTACACATTGCGATCATCTGGGCAACATGTTTTTTAAAACGCAGATGCCTGGGCCTCACCCCAGACATTCTGATTTCAGTGATGCTAACTCAGATTCACTGGTGTGGCTGAACCCTCACAGTGTATGAGGAACCCCGGGAACCCAAGACTGTGAGATTTGCTTAAGGAAACACAGGTTTAAAGCTACAAGGCAGAAAAACATAGTATGTTTGTAAGGATGTCATTATCTACGTTGACATTGTAAATCTGGGTTAAAATGTGTGAGTTAATTTTGAAGATTTATAGTGATCTCTTCCCTGAAATGGCCATATACATGACCCACGTCTCAGGAGGCTCCCTGGATCAATCAAGCAGAATTACATAGTCTGTTAAGCAGCCTACAAATGTCAGTGGAACCATGGACCAGTAGACAGTGAGACTTTCTGTGAGAAGCTTCTACTCATCCCGCAAAACCCAGCTCAAGTGTCATCCCCTTCCATAATGTTCCATTAATTCTCCAGTTTTCTTCCTTGTTGCTGGCCAGCCCTTTATCGCAGGCATCACTGGATTGAAACTATTTGGTCATACACAATTTTCCCCACCATAATCTGAGCCCTGAATGTAGGGTCTGTGTTTTATTTTCAAGGACGGCAGCAGCATTTCTGCATATCCTTGTGCTGTGTGTGGTAGTCATTCAGTCATGTCCAGCTCTTTGCAGCCCCAGGGACTGTAGCCTGCCAGGCTCCCCTGTCCATCGGATTCTCCAGGCAAGAATGCAGCCCCAGGGACTGTAGCCTGCCAGGCTCCCCTGTCCATCGGATTCTCCAGGCAAGAATACTGGAGTGGGTAGCCACTCCCTTCTCCAGGGGACCTTCCCAATCCAGGGAATGAACCTGGGTCTCTTATGCTGCGGGCATATTCTCTACCATCTGACTCACCAGGGAAGCCCCTCTGTATCTTTACCCATCTGTAAATCTTTACCTACCCTTGTTTGAAACACAGGGACAGTGCTTAGAACAGTAAGCACTCACTAAACGTTATTGATCTTTGTAATCTGTGGCCACATCACTCCACCTGCCACTTGATTGTATTACCTTGTTTAACTGTCTTCCAGGCAATTAGCCTCCAAAACTATCAGGTTGCTTCAAGATCTGTCTCCCCTCCCACTCCCAGTACATCCCGCTGGAATGTAAGCTTCTGTGAAAGTGGGAGCTAAATGACTCCCAATCCCACTGACTCCAGGAGCCCAGACAGGGTTGACCATAGTGGATGGTGAAGTGACATTTGTGGATGAATGCATAGCTGATGAGCCGAGTCAAAGAACAAGATCATGACCTTGGCTTCTAGGAATTCATGGTCTTGACCAGCTATGACTCAGATCTCTATTACATCTGTGTTCACAAGTTCAAGTTCTTGGCTTTGAGTATTATCAGCCGTTAGACCCTTTGCCAACTCCTTTAGCATATAGAGAGCAGGGAGAGGCTGTGGGAGGTTAATGACTTGGCCGAGGTGCCGGCTCCTGGGTATAGGCTGACTGGCTTCTTGCAGCATCCTTGGTACAGGAGGGTTAAAGCTACATGCCCTGGGGGCGTGTCTGGGACTCAGGAATTCCAGATGCCTCGAAACACTCAGACCACTAGCTTACAGGACCTCCCCTTTGTCAACAAACTTGGTTTTAGTGAGCTTTAGTTCTGGAAAGCCTCGATTTTCTATTTATAAACATAACCTCAAGTTGGAATTCTAGCTTGTTAAGAGAACTGATTCAGCCCTTTATTCCAAAATAGGTAAATACAAGTAAAAATAACTAACCACTAAACAAAAGCCAAGTGGCCTCACGGCTCTTAAAAAAACGTAAAGCTCAAACACACTTGCCCATAAAAGCAACTTGCGTCCCACTGTGTCTGCCCACATTTGAGCCTGGGCTCAGGATGGGGGGCCCCAGAGAGCATGATCCCCGTCTGCGGGAGAGCACGGCTGGCTGTCGCCTTGCTTGTCTTCATGGAACAGCGTGTGGATTGTGGCTGGACCCATTTGACAGGCCAGCCCGCTGGGCCCTTGCAGCCAAATCAGCACACAGTTCAAAGCTGTGATTTGTGGTGCCACCTGTCTTCTCAAGAACCGCCTTCCCCACCTAGGTCAGCTTCACATGGAATATGTAGTAGCTACTTTAAGACGTGTATTCTGGACCGAGGAGTATGGATATGCTTGTCACAGCCCATCCTATTCCCAAGACCCATGGCAACGACTGTAGAGATGTCTTAACAGGACAGGATGGAGTGTGAGGGGAACCAGGGCAGAGGGAAATGAGAAACTGCTAATACAAACACTGGGTTTTATTCCCAGAAAGTTAACTACCCGTTGGTTTGGCCGCAGTCTGTCTTCCCCACTGGCATGAGACTGCCCGTGAGAAGGCCTTCACTCCCCTGCTGCTCTGCCCCGGTGCCTAGAAAGTGCCATGAACAGATGGTGCCCCACAAATATTTCAGTGAACACGAGACCCTCAGGCCTGCTGCAAAGCTGGCTCTGAGCTGCCAAACAGTCAACTCAATGGACATGATGAGTTTGAACAAACTCTGGGAGTTGGTGATGGACAGGGAGGCCAGGCGTGCCGCAGTCCACGTGGCCACAAAGAGGCAGACACGACTGAGCGCCTGAACAACACAGCACAAACGGAAAGAAAAGCAGGTGCAAACCTGATCTTCAGGGAAAAGCACAGGCTCTCCCAGGCATTTCTCGACAGGGTTTTCAGGTCTACGTGAAGCAGCTGTGTCTGACTAGGAGACACTCTCCACCCAACGTTGCAACGACGCAACGTTCAGGAGGACCAGGTCCTGTTCCCCTCGGCCAAGATGCTGCACAAGGCAGGGATCCTCCCCGCTCTCCACTTTGCTGCCCCCTCACCCCCAGCCCCTCCTGACCCTGCCCGTCATCTATCTCCTGGAGAATCAGCACCTGCAAACAGGATACAGAGCACGGAGCTGAGAGCAGCACGGAGGCTCTCCAGTGGCCGGTGTATCGAGGATGCAGTCCTTTCTTCCCAGAGGCTCACACACAGTGAGAGGTCGGGGGCGATGGGGTGAGCTGTGCTGTGAGAAGTGTAGGGGTCTGTGATGGGCACCCAGGCTGGGGGTAGAGCTAAGTATAGGAAGTTACATCCCAGGAGGCTGGGGACTGGCTCTGTCTGCAAGGACGGGCAGCGGTGGATGAGGAAAGATGTGGAGGAGGGCCAGGATTGGTTTCAACAGAGTCAGCAACACACAAAGGTCCAACTAGTCAAAGCTATGGTTTTTACAGTAGTGATGCATGGATGTGAGGGTTGGGCCAAAATAAGGCTAAGCACCAAAGAGCTGATGCTTATAAATTGGTGTTGGAGAAGACTCGAGAGTCCCTTGGACAGCAAGATCAAGCCAGTCCATTCTAAAGGAAATCAGTCCTGAATATTCACTGGAAGGACTGATGCTGAAGCTGACGGCCAATAATTGGCTCCCTGATATGAAGAACTGACTCATTAGAAAAGACCCTGATGCTGGGAAAGACTGAAGGCAGAGGAAGGGGACGACAGAGGATGAGATGGTTGGATGGCATCACCGACTCTATGGACATGAGTTTGAGCAAACTCCGGGAGATGGTGGACAGGAAAGCCTGGCGTGCTGCAGTCCATGGGGTTGCAAAGAGTCAGACACGACTCAGCAACTGGACAGCAATAGGAGCACACAGAGTGGACTCCTTGTGGATGGGATTATCGAGAAGTCAAGGTCCATTGTGCTGAGACGGCCAAGGCGCAGACCTCAGGAGGAGGAGAACCTCCTCGTGTGTGTCCTGCTCTGGAACTGTCAGTAAACAAGCTCTGGACCAGAAAATACATCTGATGGGACTTTACTGTGACTGCCCATGGCAAGTCACGTGCCCCCAGGCCCACAGGACTCACCTGTGACTGGGAGCCAAAGCGACCCAGTGATCAGAATCCTTAGGGTCCCTTTCACTGCAGCAACCGCAGGGCCTGCTTGTCACGTTCACGTGTGACAGACCACAGGCAGGGCACCATCAGAGTGCCCTGGTACTCTGGGCACCATCAGAGGCGTGGTTCACCGAAGCTCGCGGGCCCTTGGCAGGGCAAATCTTCATGTGTGTTGCTCAGCATGCTGGCATGGCTAGTAAGTTTGGGAAACACAGTCCTCTCTAGGAGAGGCCCAAGGCACTTCAGCTTAATAAAGGACCTGAGAAGTCCTGCAAACATTGTGTTTAACCCATATATCCCCAAACTTAATTATGGAATCTTTTTTTTTTTTCTTTTTTTGCCATATCATCCCTGGAATCTAAGTTTTGAACTCAAGGGTCGAGTCAAGCACTGAGTGGAAAGTGGGGATGGTTGAAAGGCAATGCTCAGAATAGCAACAAAAAAGCCAGGAACACCCAACATTAGTAAGCAACTCACCAAAATTATTCCCCAAAACTGTTAGAAAAAAATTTCAATTCCCTGATGGCTCAGTCAGTAAAGAATCCGCCTTCAGTGCGGGAGACCTGGGTCTGATCACTGGGTTGGGAAAACCGCCTGGAGGTAGGCATGCAATCCACTCCAGTATTCTTGTCTGGAGAATCCCCATGGACAGAGGAGCCTGGCAGGCTACAGTCCATGGGGTCACAAACATCGGACACGGCAGTGACTAAGCACACAGGGCTCAAGTACTGCCTCATCATCTGAAAGCTTCCTAGCGAGCTTGGAGGTTATGCACGCACCACCCACCACACTCAGTCCCCCGAACACACAAAGCTGGGAGGAGGTCACAAGCTCGGGAAAGATCTAGTTCACTCTGCAAGGCACAAATCCTGTCATGGGCCACGCTTCTGTTGCGAGGCTGTGTGTGTGTGTTGTGTGTGTGCGCACACAGAGAACACACACTTTGGACTGAAGTCCAGCTTCCCTCACATTTTGGTTCTGTTATGAGGACACCTTACGGCATAACGGGAGAGGCTACTGAGGGAAAGTGCTTTCTTTTCAAAATACAGCGAATGCAAAAGCAAGAGGGGAAAAAGGCAAGACATTAAAATAAACGCCTGCTACTTGCTGGACCAGGAAGAGTGTTACTTAAAACTAGGAACCAATGGCTTCTCCTACCAAGACCACTGACCTTGAACACAGACCCAAAATGGCCACTGGGCACGTCCCTAGTTTTTCAGACTAAAGTGAGTTGAGTAACAGGGTAATGGTGGGTTTCAACCCTGGCTCTCTAACAAAGACCATGAATCTTCTCAGGAGCTGCTAGGGTTACATACAAAACGAAGAAACAAATCCCGCAGTTGGCGCCCGTGTTGGTTATGAGTCACCAGCCACGGTTATGGGTTTCTCCTCAAATGTGAAAACCCTGTGACATCCACATACATTCACGCGTTTCCACCTTTATCTTAAAGGAGCCATGTAAGTTAGAAAATTACTGAATGATGGTTAAACACTCTTTTTTAAGTACACAGGTATTCAAGATCTGACTGCGACCTCAGGCAAGTTATTTCCCTTCTCTGTGCCTCGTTTTTCCTATCTGTAAAATGAGAGTTACAGTAAGTGAGTATCTGCTGCAGGCTTCAGGATGTGCGGGGCACCATGCCCAACATTTACATGAATTCTCACTGAATCCCAATGTCCCTTCCTCGGGGAAAAGGCTAGGATGTGAGGCTCAGAGTGGTTTAATAACTTGCCCAAAGTCACACAGTACTGGAAACCAGACATTCTGACTCGTGTTCTCCACGTGAATGTCTATGCTCTACTTCCCTCCAAAAGCGGCCGTTCCTGTAATCATGGCAAGGAGCAAACGGCATAAAATGTGTGCAATGTTTAGTATAGATCAGGCACCTCGTACATGTTCAATAAATCTTAGCTAGTATAGGTCTGAGAGCCCTAATCTGAAATCCCGGAGGCCAATGTACCTTGCAATTTAGAATTTTTCAGGAGAATTTTCAAGGGAGTAAAAAGGCAATGTGCAGAATGGGAAGATGTATTTGTAAATTATAAACTTGATAGAGGTTTAATGTCTAAAATACATAAATGACTCCTTAAAACTCAACAACAAAAAACAACCCAATTCAAAAATGGGAAAAGGGCTTGAAAAGGCAGTTCTCCAGAGATATACACATGGGCAAAAAGCACAGAGCTACAGTAAGACAGCACCTCAGAGTCACCGGGGTAACTACGATCAAAAATCGCAATGGAAGAGAGTTGGTGAGGATGTGAAGAAACTGGAACCCTTGTGTGCTGGTGGTGAGCGTGTAAAACAGTGCAGTGCTATGGAAAACAGGATGGCAGCTTCTCAGAAAACCACAGAGAATTATCGTGAGCTAGCGGTTCCACTCCTGGATACACACGCTAAAGCCCTGTAAGGCGTTCAAAGAGGTACGGGCACACCGGTGTTCACGGCAGCAATAATCACAGTAACCAAAAAGCGGAAGCAACCCAAATGCCCAGCAGCAGACAAGTGGGTAAACAAAATCTGCTCTATACTCTTGCTGTTCTCGTGAAGTTCTGTCCAACTCTTTGCGACCTGATGAACTGTAGGCCACCAGGCTCCTCTGTCCACGAGATTTCCCAGGCAAGAATACTGGGGTAGGTCACCATTTGCTTCTCCAAGCGATCTTTCTGGGCAGGGATCACACCCACATCTCCTGCACTGGCAGGCGAATTCTTTACCCCTGAGCCACCTCGGAGGCCGTGCTCCACAACCACACAAAGAAATGGTACCCGGGCCTAAAAACAAGGAAATGCTGACACACGTTACAACATAGCTGGCCCTTAATAAGCCAGATGCTGGAGGACAAATGTTGCCTGATTCCACTCATATGTAAGTACCTAGAACAGTCGGACTCAGAGACAGAAAGTATTGATGTAATAGGAAAGGTGGATACCAAGACTGGGGTAAGGAAGGGATGGGAGTCAGTGTCTAATAGGGACAGGGTTCAGGTTTGGGATGAAGAAAAGTTCTGGAACCAGGTTCTGATGGTTGCAGAACAATGAATGTCAATGGACTCAGTGTCAATATATTCTAAACTTATGGCTGTATGGTGAGTTTTATGTGTAATCTGCCACAGAAACAAACAAACAAGATCTACAAGTTGTTCCCACATGGCCTTGCACACAGGTCCGGAGCGCTCCTGGCTGCCTGTCTGCCATGAGAGCACCCCTTGCTCCTGGTATCTCTGTAGGGGTCACAATTCGAGTGGTCCCCACCCCAGGGGGCTATGACCAGCATCTGCCACTGCACCCAACACCTATATTATACGCTCATGGATCCACAAAAAGGAAAAGTTCACTTCTATCTGGATCCTTTCCACGCACACCACGACCTGTACACTGACCTGCCTGGCCTGCCCGTGTGCCCTCTTCTAGCCACGGGAGAGCCCGGCCAGGGGGAGGGAGAGGGCTGTGGTCTCAGGCGTGGTCTGCCCCACACAGTGGATCCCGGGGAGTAACACCAACGTGGGCAAGCACACAACACCAAGCAGAAGTCCTCAGGAGGAAAACTCACATACTGCAAGACAGCATGGAGATTCCTTAAAAAACGAGGAATAGAACCACCACATGACCCAGCAAGCCCACTACTAGGCAAATACCCTGCGAAAACCAAAACTGAAAAAGGCACACGTAACCCAACGTTCACTGCAGCGCTATTACAATCGCTAGGACATGGAAGCAACCTAGATGTCTATCGACAGCTGAACGGATAAAGCAGCTGTGGTACATATATACCACGGAATATTACTCAGCCAATGGAACACATCTGAGTCAGATCTAAAAGGTGGATGAACCTAGAGCCTATTACACAGAAAGACAAATATCACATAGTAATGCATATTATTTGGAATCTAGGAAGACAGCATGGATGAAGCTGTCTACAGGGCGGCAGGGGAGATGCAGACATAGAGAACAGCCTTATGGACACAGGCGGGGGCAGGAAGGAGAGGGTGGGATGGAAGGAGGGGGTAACGTGGGGCCACATACACTACCATCTGTGAAAGACAGTCGATGGGAATATGCTGTACGACACGGGGAACCCAAACAGGGGCTCTGTGACACCCTAAAGGGGGTGGGATGGGGCGGGAGGTAGGTTCAAGAGGGAGGGGACATACATATATATCCCTGCGCTGATTCATGTTGATGTATGGCAGAAGCCGACACGGTATTATAAAGCCATTCTCCTTCAGTTAAAAATAAATAAAAATTTCTAAAAACATGTACTTTTTCTCCTTCAGTTTAGAGAAGTCAGAGAGAGAGAAAAGGAAGAGATCAATTTAAACCCTTATAAAAGAAAATGGAATTTTTTTTTTTTCTCATTTTAAGACACTTCTACTCGTTGTCTTGTCCCTCCAGCCAAGTCCTTCCTTATAGTGCTTGGTTTACTGAGTTACGAAAAGGTTAGGTCAAAGCCTGAAATAACAGAATTCTTTCTTAACCGGTAATATACTGAAAGTGTCTCCTAAAAATCTAGAAGCTTGAGCATTTTGTCCACTTGACTTCAGAATAACTAAATTTACTTAAGGAACGTGTCAAACGTGTCATAAATAATCCAGGACCTGGAATCCATCAGTCAATGTGGCAGAATTTCAGAAAATCACACTGGCATTATTTAAGTCTGAAAAGAACAAGGCAAGTGTTAGATGATAACGCTACCAGCAGATGAAGCAGAACTCTACCGGCGCGTGAGGTAGAACTTGGTAAACAACATTTTATCCTTTTAAAGGACACATTTTCAGGTGACCATGGAATCAAAACATTTTAAAGATAATTTCTGCTACAACTATCTGGGTGCTATCATCCATTCAAAATGAATCAAAACAAGAAAATAAAAAGTCAAAAGGACACAAAGTGAACAGACCATAACTTTATTGGAGATTTACTTGGCTACAATTATTACCAAAAAAAACAAAAACAAAAAACGAGTAAAGGTAATCGTGACCCTTAAGGTGCAGACTGCGAATTTCTGCAGCATGATTCCTGTATGAATGAATCACATCATGTTCCTTAAAAACAGCTGCAGCATGTGATGGTAAGTATTTTATTGTCAATCAAATTACATATGTTAGTCTAACTTGATTTTAGTCATTTTTCTTTCGTTCTATTTACAGCAGAAAAGCCAGAAATTTCACCTTCTGTTCACCTTTGCATTTTTGCTACGTAACCTGCTGCTGCAGTGAATTCTGGGTGCATCTAGAAAATTTAAATGGTGGGTGATGTCCAAACAAAAATGGACTGCTGCTGCTGCTAAGTTGCTTCAGTCGTGTCCGACTCCGTGCGACCCCACAGACGGCAGCCCACTGGGCTCCGCCATCCCTGGGATTCTCCAGGCAAGAACACTGGAGTGGGTTGCCATTTCCTTCTCCAATGCATGAAAGTGAAAAGTGAAAGTGAAGTCGCTCAGTCGTGTCTGACTCAGTGACCCCATGGACTGCAGCCCACCAGGCTCCTCCGTCCATGGGAGTTTCCAAGCAAGAGTACTGGAGTGGGATGCCACTGCCTTCTCCAAAAATGGACTAAAGGGGGAGAAAAAACCACAAAAACACAATGATTAAAATATATTTACAAGTTAGTTTCAAAACATCATTTTCACCTCTAGTGGAAAATACAATAGTCTCAATGCAAATTCCTTAGGTATTGCTACTGGCAAATTCCAACAACTTTTAAAATCATTTCAATATTCTTGGTCTTAAACATATCTTAAAAACTTCTCATGTACAATATAAAATAAAGAAATTTATTTGGAAATAATTAAGTTCCTGAAAAGCAATCAGTGGTTGAAAAAATATACCTATTTAAATGTAATTAAAATAACCATATAGGTAATAAACAAGACATGAGTTTCAGTTCCGCAGCGAACACAAACTGGTTCAGGGCGCTGACGGAACTTCAGATGCTGTTTGAAATGAAGATATCAAGGTCTCAGTTTGGTGGCTTAAATGTTGTGTAAAAGGAATGTCAATCAAATTACATATGTTAGTCTAACTTGATTTTAGTCATTTTTCTTTCGTTCTATTTACAGCAGAAAAGCCAGAAATTTCACCTTCTGTTCACCTTTGCATTTTTGCTACGTAACCTGCTGCTGCAGTGAATTCTGGGTGCATCTAGAAAATTTAAATGGTGGGTGATGTCCAAACAAAAATGGACTGCTGCTGCTGCTAAGTTGCTTCAGTCGTGTCCGACTCCGTGCGACCCCACAGACGGCAGCCCACTGGGCTCCGCCATCCCTGGGATTCTCCAGGCAAGAACACTGGAGTGGGTTGCCATTTCCTTCTCCAATGCATGAAAGTGAAAAGTGAAAGTGAAGTCGCTCAGTCGTGTCTGACTCAGTGACCCCATGGACTGCAGCCCACCAGGCTCCTCCGTCCATGGGAGTTTCCAAGCAAGAGTACTGGAGTGGGATGCCACTGCCTTCTCCAAAAATGGACTAAAGGGGGAGAAAAAACCACAAAAACACAATGATTAAAATATATTTACAAGTTAGTTTCAAAACATCATTTTCACCTCTAGTGGAAAATACAATAGTCTCAATGCAAATTCCTTAGGTATTGCTACTGGCAAATTCCAACAACTTTTAAAATCATTTCAATATTCTTGGTCTTAAACATATCTTAAAAACTTCTCATGTACAATATAAAATAAAGAAATTTATTTGGAAATAATTAAGTTCCTGAAAAGCAATCAGTGGTTGAAAAAATATACCTATTTAAATGTAATTAAAATAACCATATAGGTAATAAACAAGACATGAGTTTCAGTTCCGCAGCGAACACAAACTGGTTCAGGGCGCTGACGGAACTTCAGATGCTGTTTGAAATGAAGATATCAAGGTCTCAGTTTGGTGGCTTAAATGTTGTGTAAAAGGATTAGATACCCTAACAGAGCAAGATAGAAAGTTTTAAATCAACCGGGCCTGAAGACTGAACTGTGGTGGGTCTGCATCTCGGTTAGTCTCTGCACTCTGCAGTCACCGGCCAGCGTCAGGTGATGACCCAGAGAGCCGACTGCGGGTGAATAACTGTACTTATGAACTGAACCAACAGAACCGGAGTAGCCTCCAGTCTCTTGCTATGCAGGCAGGGTAGTTTGAATCTTTCTGAGGGCAAGCTATTATGAAGAGAGGAAAAATATCAGCATTTTAAAAGATAATTACAGGAGTGTCAGAGGTCGTTCTAAATTTAATCATTTCACATAACGTAAAAGAGAAAAGAAAAAGTTAACAGACATCTTTAAAACATAATTAAGAGTTAACAAATCTTTGCCATACTTTCACAAACAGTAAAAATGCCACAGACAAAAATGACCTATTTAAGTTGTGCAAGTATATGACACATTGCAGGCATTATAATTATCTTTTTTTCAAATTCGGTTTATCAAAACAGCAGCGAGGCCAAACCACATTTTTTCCTCTCGGTTAAGCATATTTTCCTTGAAATGAGGTAAAGCATGGTACCAAGTGCAATGCTTATCTGTGCTACATGAACAGAACAGAGGAGGAAAAAGCTATTACAAAACGCAGCATAGTCAGGACTGCTGAAAGTATTATTTAAAAAAAAATCAAAAAACATTTACAATGAAGGTTCATGCCAACTAACCTCCACACAATCATCGTAAGGAATTTCTGCAGTTGCTTTTCAAAACGCGCCCGCCCAGTCCTTCCCGAGTGTGCTGGCCGTACAACCACACCGCCCACCAGTGGGGACTCCAGATCACACCGGGTCTCACGTGGCAATCACAGGAACAAAAGGACAACAGACAAGGTGGTCAAGTGGGGCGACAGAGAGCAATTTTTGTTTTTTTTTGTCCCTTAATTAAACGGATGCAAAACACTTCAGTAAGCTAAACTGGGGGGAAGTTTACAGCATTAAAAAATCAGCAGCACAAAAGCATTCATAACCATTTCGTATATCTACAACAGAGTTTTGATTTTCCAACTTAAGAACCAGGGGATCAGAGATTGCTTCAAAGTGTGAGTCACAAACTAAAATCAGCTACTGTCCTCCAACCAAAAGGAGAGAAAAAAAAAAAAAAAATAGCTAAAGTCCGCTGTTAATAAAACATTTTGAATGATAGCAGGAAATTTGAACCCCTGAGACTGTGTGACCTAATCTTATCCAAGTCTGAACTTTTTAGTATTAACAAAAAATACTCTTCTTAAGGTTACAAAATATATTGAGGCATTTTTCTCCCAACGGGGATTGTAACTGTGAAACAATCTGATTTTGGTGCCAGGAGGCCATGCATTAGACACAAGGCAAGGCCCTAAACTCCTGGCAGCAGGTAGTTTATAATTATCAAGAGATTTGTGATACAGCTTTATCACGAATCACCCTCACAAGGAAAATTCATATCCAGCCTTACTTGTTAAGTATACACATTTACAGTTATGTAATTCAAGAAGTGCTTGGTTTTACATTGTCAGGAGATCTTACATGGAGGTGTCTAAAAAAAATCAAATAGAAATCGAAGGTTCCAAATCAGAATTAAATTTTTAAAAAAACATGTCCATCCAAATAAATTTGCTCTAAAGCTCGTTTAGTAACTGAGATCTCAGTGGAAGTTTAAGGTTGGAGACGACAATCACATGGGAGAAGCGGAATGCTCCCTTCACTCAGGTCTCCTTAGAAAGCGGAGCGGACAGGTTTCTGGGTGCACGCGTGCAGAGGTGTTTCTCTGGGGGTGGGTGGCGCAGATAAAGCAAGAAGTACAGTATTCGACTGCAATTCAAAATATCAATGCAGCATTATATGAGGCGGCACGTTCAGAATGATGTGCTGGAAATTACGAGACGCCTCTGCTCAGCTTTCTTGAATTTCAAGCATAATTAAGGGGCAATTGCAGCAAAACTCTACTGGTACGTTGGTGGGAGTGCAAGACTGACCCACAGCTTCTAAAAAGGTAAATTAAGAGGTATTATAGTTACAGTGCAAAAAAAAATTAAAATTTCAAGCATAATACATAAACATAGCACCAAATGGGAAGGGGAAGAAAATGCATGCAAAAGAAGAGAACTGAGGTATTTAAGTGGAGAGTGCCTACACGTCTAATTAAAGGAACTCAGGCAAATGCCTACAAGTGTCTTTTTTCTTCCTTTTCCAAAGATGGAAACAACAAGCTAGTTTACCTAAATTAATGGCCTAAATCACAGACATCAAAATTACGGCAGTTTATCGCAAACGTTAAACTTCCATGGCGTTAACAGCGCAGCTTTGGTAGGTGAAGCGTGCAGCACTCTGAGAGCGCAGTAAGCAATGTGCGTGAGAAGACGAAGGGTCAGGTGCTCTGTCCTGCTTCTTTATTCTTTACGTCAGCGATCAATCCATTACAAGATCTGCAGCATATTTTAGGTGTGATATGTATAAAGTTTACTTTGTTAGAGCAACAGCCTACGGGGCCAGGTTTATTTGCCACAGACAATTTCCATCCGTGGACCTAGCTGGAGGTTTCTAGTAAAAGTGGGATATTTAGCCAAAGATGATTGTTATGATGTAGCTTTTAAAAAATCCATAGGTTACATATTCTGATTTTGAAAATATCTTCAGTACACCTGACAGAAATTCTCATATAATCCTGTCATTAGTTAGGTTACAGCTACACTAGTGGTCGTTAACTATCACGCTGTCTCGAGGTCTAATGCATAATAAAACAGAATGAAGGGAATGTGAAATGCTTTGTTCCAGAAAGATCAGAAGTGAACGAATATCCACAAGGATTTTACTTTTAAGGCAAGAACCTCTTTTATGCAAGACAACATGGCATGAGAAAACTACGATGTGACCTGCCAACATGCCAGCCCGCGCTGATCCACAATCTGCCCCCACTAGGAAGTGCAATAGCGACCGGGAAGCATCGTCTTACGCGGCGCAGCGTGGAAAGAGGCAGCACTGGCGCACTCCTCTCTCAAGCCTCACCCTCTACTCGGCCTATCGACGCCGCAGGGCGGGCTCTGCCACGCACGCTGACGGGTGCCCGGGGCTCTCAACAGAACCCACTGTCAGGGTGGGGGGTGCTGTTTCAGGTTTAAGCTCCTTGGCCTCCTAACTCTAAGCAAAACCGACAGAAATTAAACTAAAATGAAACAAGACAAAAACGGTCAAGAATCACTTTGAACACTTGCGAAAATGTCATCAGTAAAGCACTCTCGTGATTTAAACAAAGCAGAAGTGAGGAAAGAAGACGAGAAAGATTGTGTTTGCGCAAAAAACTAAAACTACGGTTAGTTCCAAAATTTTTATACATAGGTTAAATGTTTTATTCTGTAATCTATCTTGTTATCAAACAAACTTTACATTCTGCCTTCAACTCATTCCACTCACTATCAGTTTTAAATCATCCTTTTCAACTTAAATATTTTCCACCTTAATTCTGCTTTCCTTTTTTTTTTTTAAACTTAAAAAGGGGTTTTCAGCTGTTGGGAACCTGAGGTTGATTAGCTTTGAGGCTTCGCAGGGCTCTTCTTGCTGCCGCAGACTTGGCAATCCTGTAGCTCCGGCCAACGCCTTTGAACTTCCCCTTCCCGACCACTTCCACGGTGACTCTGACCTTGCCATCGTAGGTTCTCTCAGCTGGGCTGCAAGAGAGCCAGGCAGCTCGAATGAGAGGTCAGAAGTATTTATTGTTATTGCAATCAGCACCGAGTACGCACTCTCAGGCTGAGAGTCCCCCGTAGCAGCTGACATCGCACGGAGGAAACGTGCGTTCTGACAGCCTCCCACTGCCAACAGACGGTGCTGACACTTTCTTCTCACTTCCCAGGAGCAAAAAGAGCCAGTCAGTCCGGCTGCAAATGGCAACTGCAGGACAGCGTGTCCCAGGGTGAGTATTTCTTCAAAACCGTGAGTTTACGGCATCTCTGAGGACTCTCCCCCTTGGTTTTCAGTGAGTTAATGCCCTTTCACGCACACTTCTGCTTACCTGAATTTGGCAGTTTCTGGTTCCATTTCAAGCAATTCTCGCACAGGGGAACGGGGCACATTTGCAGAAAATTTTTCTGTAATCAAAATGAAAGAATAATGTGCTTAATCTGCTTGTTTGTTTTTTTTTAAGTTGCTTTTAATTGTGATCCTGCTTCTTTCGAAGGGGAGCCAACCATACCGATCAGTGGCCGCATCATGGGATAGTACACCTGCCAGACCGTCTCCAGCGACATCCCGCTGTCCATGTAAATGGCACCCGCAAGTGACTCAAAAATATCCCCCATGGCCTTTGGAACCTCAATATCCTCTTCTTTCTCTTCATCCTCCTCGGATCTCCGAAGCTATTATGGTGAGAAAAGAAACTTTTAAGCAGAAAGGCCTCTTTGAAAGGCAGTCTACAGAGATGTTTTTCTTTTCTTGGATGTGACTCCTACTATCTCTTTAACAAGGGCAACAACATCAAACATTTAAGACAGGGCAACTACACCGTAATAGGTTCTTCATAAAAGCCGTTGTTGTGTCTGACTCTGAGACCCCGTGGCCTATAGCACACCAGGCTCCTCTGTCCTCCACTAGCTCCCAGAATCTCCTCAAATTCATATCCACTGTGTCCGTGACGCTACCTAACCATCTCATCCTCTGCCACCTCTTCTTGCCTTCAGTTTTTCCCAGCATCAGGGTCTTTCCCAATGAGTCCAAAAATTACCTTATCTTAAAAAAAAAGTTTTTCCTTTAAAAAAAAAAAAAGCCCTTCTTATTTAGTATTCTGTATTCAACAAGGGAAAAAAACATTACTTTCAAATAAAACCAAAGACAACCCTAACACAAACTGTAATAGTGAGTAAATTTATGAAAAAAAATTTCAAATTCATGCACAATCACAGAACTGAATGCTGAGGCAGCTCTACCCGCCGGCAGCTCGGCTACGAGCCAACAGAACCCTCATCCATGCAGTGTGAGCAAGGGCGCCCGCTGCTGCGGGAGGGCAAACTGCAACTTTTTGAACAGGGAAATTCTGTTTGGAAGATATTTTCCTCCCAGCTCTCCTTTTATTAAACTGCTTAATAAATCACTATGACAGAGAACCTGACACATAGTAGGTATTCAAATTAACAGAATAAAAATTTACATAGGTAGCAAGTGCCTTTTAAAAGTTCCTAACTCTTTGATGTGGCAATTCTGTCTCCAGGAGTTCTTCTTAAGAGGGTAGCTGGATATTTATGTATATTTATCACATACATGTTTATTAAAACCCTAACTAAAAAGACGTTAACCATCCAGCCACGAAGGAGCTGTATGAACATATTACACTTCGGCCATATATTCACTAGCACGTAGCCTACTAAAAGTCATAATCCCAATTAATAATGATTAGAGAAAATCACCCACAGTATATTAAGTAAAAAGAACAAGGCATGTGTGATAGAATTTCATTTCGTATGTTATATAAGTTATGTTTATATACATTAGCAACAAAACATCACAAAATGATAATTTTGGTTCTTTTATTTTATAAAATACAAATTACTTGTGAAAGAGAAATAAAAAAAAGAGAGGAGAGCCATTTCTAAATGGATTGCTTAGCCACACAAAATTCTATACAGTGGATTTATAATGCTGACTACTGGAAAAACAAAACAACTTATTGTTGTGGATGGGAATTTTAAAACTTAACAAGTTTACAAGTATCTACTTGTGGCTCAGACGGTAAAGCGTCTGCCTGCAAAGTGGGAGACCCCGATTCAATCCCTGGGTTAAGAAGATCCCCTGGAGAAGGAAACGGCAACCCACTCCAGTACTCTTGCCTGGAAAATCCCATGGATGAAGGAGCCTGGTAGGCTACAGTCCACGGGGTCTCAAAGAGTCAGACATGACTGAGTGACCCCACTTTCTTTTTTTCACCAAGTTTAATTCTCTTCTTTTACAAATGAGGAAACGGAGGCCCAGAAAGGTGAAACGGAAGCCCAGAAAGTGAAGAGACTTTCTTAAGATCAAACAGTAAGTTAGAGAAGCCAGACATGACATTCCCCATCACTTTTTCATAACTTCCATACATATGTTCACATAAACAAAGGGCAGGAAAAGGATGAACAAAACTAGCAAAAGCCAGGAAGTCCAACTGTCATCAAAGGTTTTTTCTGACCAAGGACCTTACTTCTCCAAGCAGGGACTCCAACCTGTGCCCCCTTCATTGGAAGCTCAGGGTCTGAACCACTGAATCACCAGGGAGTCAAAAGGTAACTGTAGTCTTAGCTAATTCCACAGCTTCTAAGCTTACGTGTTTCTACAGGAGGAGACTGGAAGCAGCACTGGGTGCATCTGAGGTGGCTGGGGCTCCTGGCCTCACTGCTGGCTGCACTCCACCTCAGGCCACTAATCTCGGAAGAGTGTACCAGGAGGAAGAGGGGAGGAAGGGTGCCAGCTATGCCCCTCCTTCAGCACACCCGCCACCCAATCCACCGCCTGACCCTCTGCCCTGTGGCTCCACCTCCAAGCCCAGGCTCCCCACTTCTCTCATAGGACGCCAAGGAAGTGCACTCCTCCTTAACAAAGTTTGTGTAACTAACAACAGGGAGGTACACAGTCAAGAGAGAATAATCACAGTGGCTACCAGAGTTATGAATGGATTCCCTGAGTCCTCGTAAGAAATCTACGGAAAGAACAAAGGAGTCAGAGTGAGAAGAAGAGATGAGAGTGCTCTCCTGGGTACCCAGGTATGTGGATGGATGTTAGTGAAGAATCAGAGGCTGGAAAGATCTCAGCAAAATCTTTTCTTATAAAACTTCAAAGCAGGTCACACACACACACACACACACACAAGAATTAGCTCCATCACCAAAAGGACCTTTGGCTGAACCTACAACAGACGTCTATCAAATTCCAATCCCTAGAATTTTAGAAGTTTGCTTTTTAAATGAGATTTCCCCATTTCAAGTGAAGCAGGATGTACACTCGTGATGCTTACCTGAGACAGAGCAAATATTTCTGATCTATTTAAACAGAGACAAAGGACAGAATCTACCACGCCGAGCTCTCACTAAGGTTAAAGCTTTTTTGGGGACCGGGGTCGGGCGGGGGGAGCTGCACCTCTCTGGTGAGCCTGAATACCGGAAGCCCACATCAAGGACTGGGGATGAAGCTGCTGGAAGCCCCTGGCTCCTCCTCCTCCTCACCAGAGTGACCACAGTACCTGCGGCCAAGTTTAAAAAGGCTGCCTGAAAACTACGACCCACGTAGGTTTCCTGGAGAATGAAGACCGTGCTGAGGACCACAGCCCTGGCCTTCGGCTGGCTCTTTGGATGGCTGTGTTGAGAAGCCCAGTTGGAAGGCTTTATTTTAAACACTGAACTCAACGTTATCTTAAAACGGCACTAACCTCAGAATCCATCCCTTGCATTTCGTTCTTCTCGAGCTGAAACTGCACGAAATCGTCGATGACGTGGAAGAGCTCGGGAGAAACGGCCTTAAAGTACTTGTGGTAGTCATACTTCACAGCCAGCGACGCGAAGATGGTGTTGTTGACCAGAGCAGAGCGCAGGTCAGTCAGGACCCCTGGGGAGTGCTGCCGTGGGTCTTCATAAAGGTGCTTGGTTATGAGGTAGTCCAAAATTGCATCTCCCAGGAATTCTAAGCGCTGGTAACAATCTGAAGGAAGATTCAAAGGAAGTCATGAGGCGGCAAAACCACGGACACGATTTCCAAACAATAACTCAGTTTAAGGATGGATTCCCCCAAGACCCACTGAAAAGACCTTTATTGAGAAGGGGGTTCCATTTACACATATATTCTTCAGTGACAGAATTACTGAACAACATCCTACTGAAGCTTCTGGAAATTAAATTCTAATGGCAAATAAAGCACATTTCTGACATATGAGGTGAAGGTGAAGTCGCTCAGCCGTGTCCGACTCTTTGCGACCCTGTGGACCCTACTAGGCTTCTCCATCCGTGGGATTTTCCAGGCAAGAATACCGGAGTGGATTGCCATTTCCTTCTCCAAGGGATCTTCCCGACCCAGGGATCAAACCCGGGTCTCCCACATTGGAGGCAGAAACTTTAAATTGGGGTCATAAAACCCTTAAGTTGCCAAAAGACTAACGCTCATTAAGAAAAAGGCATTTCCCAAGTGACGTCATTTCACTGAGCCTTTTCCTTTGGCTCTCTGCTGGCCAGGTAGGTGCTGGGGCATCATTCTAAAGCCTCCACCATGATCAGCATCTAGCAACGTCAGGCCCTGCACACGTCCCCTCCCCACTCTCCACTACCACCACTGAGCACTGTCCACTCACACTCTGCAAAGTGTGGGAGTCCACTCTCCACTACCACCACTGAGCACTGTCCACTCACACTCTGCAAAGTGTGGGAGTGATACACACCTCACTACTCCTGGGTTACATTTGCTACATAAGATGACACTTAGTACAAGAAGACCTTATTCTCAAACTGAATAAAAGATGGTGAATTTGACACAAATCAAGAACAAAGAAGGCAGTGGCACCCCACTCCAGTACTCTTGCCTGGAAAATCCCATGGATGGAGGAGCCTGGTAGGCTGCAGTCCATGGGGTCTCGAAGAGTCGGACACGACTGAGTGACTTTAATTTCACTTTTCACTTTCATGCATTGGAGAAGGAAATGGCAACCCACTCCAGTGATTTTGCCTGGAGAATCCCAGGGATGGGGGACCCTGGTGGGCTGCCGTCTACGGGGTCGCACAAAGTTGGGCACGACTGAAGTGACTTAGCAACAGTAGCAGCAGCAAGAAGGAGAATACTGGGGGCAAGCAGAGACCTTCAGCAAAAATGATCAGTGTCAAAATGTGAGACTTTATCGACACTAACCAACACCTCTTTCTCACACTGATTTAAAAGGAATCGTTCAACTGTGGAAACCCAGGTGGGAACAGATTAAGTGAGCGGCCCTCTCATGCCCAATGAGCTCAGAAGCGAGGGCTGAGACCGAGGCGAGCCCAGGGCTCCTTCCAGGCGAGTGCGGTAGAAAACCAGGCCTCGTTTCTTCTCCACAAAGAAAAACAGGCTTCAGTTTCACCAGTGTTTCTAGTCTAGAGCCAGATAATTTTTCACTTTTGGTTTTACATTCTTCTGATCATCTTAACCTACATTGTTTGTCTTATACAAACGTTATACTCAGCTTTGGTTTTCTGAATTCAAGCGTTTATGACTCTGACGGAGAGGGGAAAAAAAAAAACAAAACTACAGACTCTCGATGTTTCACAACCTAAAGCTGCTTTTGGTTTTAGGCGTCTATTCTCCCTTCTAATCGAATGGACTGGGAGTCGATTAAATAAAGGAGAGAAAGAAACATGGAGCTCACTGCAAAGCAGGCAACGGGAAAAACAGCAAAGGCAATGAAACTTTCCTGTGCCAAGAGTTTCTTTTAATCAATTCCTCTTTAGACTTTAGAAGACCTTAAGAGAGGGGTCTTTTGTTCAGGAAGAACAATAAAAAGACATGGGGACACATCCAGGATATAGGAATAAATTATTTAAGAACCTGAAGCAGCAATGATCGGACACCATAAAGGCAGTGGGCCAGGATGAAACGGCAAAAACACATCACAATACTAAGGCTCAAATCTAACTATGCTGCATAGAAAATGACATGAGCTGCTAAGACAGCTCTGCTCCCAACTATCAAAGTTCAGGAACAGTCCGGAAAGATGAGGGAAAAAAGGCCTGCTTTCATTCTCCTGCGCTTCCTCCCCACACCGTGCATATTAAGCTCTAAGTCTGTACATACACAGAGCATTCTCTTTACATTATTTTACAAGTTGATCCAATTAACACCAGGCCTCGCTTTCAGAGCAGCAAGCTGTGGTCTGGGGCTCCTTACCGGTGATCGTATTGTAGTGGTAGGAGGCGTGTGTAAAAGCCTGCAGCAGGTAAGCCTTATTCTTGAATCTGTAGTTGATTTTCTTTTCGAAATTTTCAAAGCCCGAGATCAGGTGACGCAGCGTCCTGTCTGCATCGGGGTGATCAAACATACACCTCGGGGGGATCTTCAAACACCCATACTCCAAGTCTTTCAACACAGAGGCTCGGTAGCCGGCTCCAGAGGCGGCCGCACGGCTCCCTGAAAGGTTCTTTTGTTGGCTGGTGAAATTCTCCCTGGTCGGGCACATGGCCTTTTCCCGATCGGTCCTTTTAATTACCGGGAGCACCTTCAGCCCCAGCGAACAGAGGAAAAGCTGAGCAGCCCGCTCGCCACAGCTGGTCAGATAGCAGCCCAGCAGGGCTTCCACGCAGTCGGCTATGCTTTTGTCGGCAATGCACTGCTCGGTGTGCAGGTCGTAAGAGATGGACTGCTTCCCTGTGTCGACACCACAGTTCTCTTCTGATGGATTCCAGAACCCCACCACAAAGTCATCCTCCTCAACGGCTTTGCTCGGATCCAGATAGCACATCGCATCCCACGAGCTGTAGTCGAAATCCTCAAAATCGGATGAAAGGGCAGACTACCTAGGGAGGGCTTTTTGGGCATTTTCCACTCGTACGCAGAATCGGTGGCGGAAAAAGGAGAAAGCGAGATTTTCTTGACGAAAGCCCCTGACCCCATCAGCATGTTATCTATGAACTTGATGTGCTCCTGATCGTACTCCAGGAAGTCGTCCTCGTCATCAGCGTCCTCCTTGGGAGCCCTCCACATCAGGTCCTCCTCCTCCTCTTCCTCCTCCTCAAAGTCTTCGTCCAGTTTGCCATTAGCCAACATGCAGTCTTTTGTCTGGAAGAGGGGGAATGGGGAAGGAGGGGAGACATAGCTGCTGGTTTTAAAAGGGTTTGAGACTCAATAAAAGCAAGGGTTATGGATAATTTCAAATGACAACCACAAATACTAAAAGGCAACTTTCAGATCACGGCCATTTGTTTTCAATTAACATGAAATAAGTTATTTAATCATATAAACAAAGTAAAACATGTTCTTTGAATGTTCATTTTCTAAGTTATAAAATGACCTTTATCTAGTATGAAGCTTTAAGTTAAGGATTTTATACACGGATATAAAGTTTAAAATTAAGGCTCACAAGGCAAAACTTCAAGCTAAGAATTATAACTCTGGCAAGATACACAATGAAAGCTCTCATATGCCGATCACAGAGCTCTTCGATTTTGCTGACAAGGTTTTAAAAAAAAATTAAGAGTTTAAAATCAACAAAATTAAATTCCAGGTGTAGAAAAAGCATAACTTCTGCAATTCAGTGAGAGTATAATATATAAACAGATAAAATTATTTTCTTTATAACATTAAAAATGTATAGTGGGGCTTCATGATGAAGTTTTTGTTCCTACTGCCACTTCAAATCCAAGCACACTCGCTACAATGTAAAACTAAACTGCCTTGCTTGGAAACTAAAAGTGGTCACTATGAACTAAGTTATGAATTTGAGAAATTATGCTTTTCCCTTCAGGGTAACAGATTATAGCATAGCTGACAAAAACAGAAGACAATTTAGACTAACATGAAACACAAAATCCAATTTCTGTCAGAAGGTCTTTGCTAATTCCAGTTTCTCTGGCAAAAGCTTATTCGTGAGTGACAATCTTAATAATGGGCCAGGATTCAGGAATCATGGACCTTTTCTGCAATGCCAGAAAGACACCAAATTTCTGTTGTGCAGTGAAAAAAAGAAAAGAAAGAAGACTTTACTTGGGGAGAAAGGCAGGAGGGTGTGCTTCAATTTTGATAGTGACAATTTTGCACAGTATTATGACAAAAAGGTTTTCAAGCTTTCTGTGGAGCATTTTTTTCAAGAGAGGTACAAACAGTGCATCTGTCTGAAAAGAAACAAGTGCAATGAACCAAGCCATGTATCTACAACTATCTTCTTTGTATTTTTTGATTAAAAAGTTTATGATTTCAAGAATAAGGAAGAACACCAAAAAAAAAAAAAAAAAAAAGCTATAATGGTGGATACCTCTAGGGACTATTACCTAATAAAACCCTTATACTTTCCCAGAGTAACATGAGATGTTTTTGACTATCTGGTCTGTTGGGGGGGCGGGGGTGGAAAAAAAGGGCAAAATTTTATTTTAGAAAGATAATAATATTTTCATTTTAAAAAATCCTTATATATCTTTAGTAAGATACTACCATAACCAAAAATTGGCAAAGTGCAAAGAAGGCCAGGGTTTTATCAATAAATAAGCTGTGTGATCTTGTGCAAAGTTCTTTAATGCCTCCGGGTTTCAGTTTTTCTATCTGCAAAATAGTGGGATTCTACCTTACTAAATGGTTTCCAGGAGCACTTCCAGCTCTTTAAGAATAAACAAAAAGAAAAAAACACTAGCAAGAAACTCTTTGCTCTCACAGTTCAAGTTCACTTTCCACCTAAGCTATTCCCACCTTTGGCATCTGTACGCAAAGCTTTCATGTAAACCTACTTGCTGAGCAGCGAAGCAGGCAGAATAGGAGTGGATTAAGCATACGCTTCCCAATATCATCTAACAGTCTATTTCAAGAAACAGAAATTATTAAATAAAAACATAAACAGTTTTTAATGCAATCTAAAAATCAAAGTACCAGGCCATTTGAAATGCTAAGGAAAATAAATAAGAACTTTATGTTGCATCTTTAAAAAAAAAATTTTTTTTTAATTAAAAGGACATGCTAATATCACCTTTATGCTAAAAAAAAAAGTTTTTAAAGCACCAATGATACTATGACTATTTATAAGGCAGGATAAGTGTTTCTGGAATTTTTGTCATAGACATGCAAGATTTTCTCTGAAGTTCTCAAAATCATACACACTTTCCTCTAAGCTTCTATTTCTAAATTTATAACATATACAATTTTTCTAACCCAACTTGCATTAAAATACTCAATGCTCTGCCAGATAAGTCCAATTTCTGTAATAAGTCAAATACTGCACAACTATCAAAATATACTCAGTGCATAGGTTAAAAAATCAAAACAGGGTCACTGAGCATGCTACCTGGAAATACTCAAAAACAGATTATCTAGGGCATACACGTCAGAAAGATGAGAGAGAAAAAAAATACATATAGAAAATATAACTTGTGAAAGAAACGGTATTCTCATCGCTGATCTTCAGTAGAAATGAAGTAACAATTAACCAGTTCATCATTAATGCAAAATAAATGTCTGAAAAATGACACTGCTGGCAAGATGGCCTCCCAGCCAATAGCCCTGGACGGAGGGCTTCCGCAGCTCCAGGCTCCCGGGCCTGCGAGCTGCCCTCTGGTGGCCTTTCAGACGAGACGAAATGAAGCAGCAGCTGCTAACATTCGCAGGCTTCTTCTTAGTTTTTGGCAAGATTTAAACTATTTCCAGGAAACTACAACCTTTACATATTTTTATTTTTTTAAGGTCACAAGAGGAGAAATGAGGAAGCCCTGAGCTGCAAAAGCAAGATTTTACTGAAATCATTTCACAGACAATGGAGATTGTAGGCTACTGATTTCACTGAACAGAGCTAACGATCTACGATAAATTGCAATATATAACAGTCAAGTGAAATGTCACAGAGTTAAGCCCTTTTTTTTTTTTTTTTTTTATCACAAGACCAAATACTCTTTTGTCTTTGGCAAGGGAAGATAATAGAAACTGCTCTCTATCACAGTTACAACACTGTTCTAAATTCAATGAAAAGAAATTGATTTACTGTATTGAATTTCTACTCTATTATAAACATACTGGGGAAAAGAAACAAAAAATTAATAGAACAAGATTCTGCCTCCTCACCAGAAAATAAATCCACCCAGTTACGAGAACCTTACCATTTCATCTTTTTCCCATTTCTCTGTGTTGCTTTTGTCTTGATTTACTACGTAACCAGGAGGAAGCCAATTCACAGGGGGGTCAAATATGGACACCACCATGCGGCTGGGCAGCCCCTTCTTTTTTCCAAGCCGATACAGATTACAGTTGCTGACCTGCAGCAGAAAAAAATCCATGCAACACTTATCCATAAATGATCGCTGTGGAAACTCATGCAAGACACTAATGTAATTTTTATCTAAAGATTCTTCATATTCCATAACTAGTCATCAGTTACACAGACTGAACAGTTTTTTCTACCTATTCATGATAGGAAATATTAAATTCTCATGTAATCTGAAGATAGAAAATTCAAACTGCCGATTGGTGCTATCAAAATAGAAAATAATCGAAATCTACCAAGTCCAAAATGTCCCAATATTCTCAAATAAGAGGTGGAAGTACCATAAACCCTAGCTATAAAATAAAAACCAGCACTGAACTGAACTAAAATAATTTTTTAAGTTCCTTGAACCTAAACTATAAATACGATCTTAACTACAATGCTTTTCCAAATATCATTCTTTTGTTTCGGATGGCATTTCAAGATATTTCAACTATTTTAAAACTGAGCAAAGGTAATAAAGAGAAATTCCATGTTTACTGACATCAGTAAGCCAGCTTTACTGTCTTCCCTCCGGTCTATTTTTTCTACAGCCTTCATCTCCTCCATAATCTACTCAAATCGCTGTCTCTGCCTAGTTTCTACTTGAACACCAAGGTCTAGAACTGTCAATTTCATTTTCCGAAAACTGGGCTCCTTTTTATGTAAGTGCTTCATGAGTCCCTTTCCCCCACCTAACTCAATGCCCCTGAACAAGCACCCATGCTGGGGAGGCACTGGTTGGGATGTGAGACAGAGAAGTGGCCCCTGAAGCCTGCGGGGTGGGGAGGGGAAGCCCCAACGAGGCTCACTCTGGGCTGAAGGAAGGGCTTGCACACGCCGCCCGCGTGGCGTAAGTAGACTCTGGTTTCCCTCTCCACACCGTGGGACCACGGCATCATCGCAGATGCCAACGAGAGGATAACACCCAACAGGCACTTGTATAGAAATTACAAAGTCAGCGGAAATGGTCCGCAGGATGGAGGAAGAAGAGCGAGCTCAGAGAGGACCCACGGGGGGCGCAAGGTGGGGCGGGCCGCGTTCCCATGGAGACACAGGCGTGCATCGGAGTAGCAGCAGCAGGTGTGTGCAGGCCCGGGAAAGACAGCTGGGGAGGCCACTGGCTGGGGCAGGGCTGGGGCGGGCACGCCCTAAGGGCCTTCAGCACCCCGCTGCGCGAGTGACAACGATCTCCGCAGGAAGTAAGGAGGCAAGCTTTCTGACCAGCGGGATGGAAGGACTTTCAAAACAGAAAATAATTTCTTTCCTACCTAAGAGGATGCGGTTACTTTCTACTCACTCTCAACCTCTGCAACCACCCCAGGGAAATCTCGTTTGCTCTCAAGTAGCACTCCTAAAAGACGATTCCCCCAGACCACATCTAAGTCCTACATTCTTAATTACCTGAACATTCCACCACCGAGTCCGTGAAGTCCGAAAGCCCTAAACTTCACTTTGGCTCCGACATTCCCGCCTCCCCCAGCACTGGCCCCTCAGAGTCCAGTTGCTCTGGGGGTTACTCCTACAGCAAGCACCTTCTTTACTTAAGGAGGCTGCTGGGAAGAGTGTGGAACACTTGGGCTCCAGCCTCAGCCATGCTCCTGACCATCCCAGACCAGCCAGGTGAACTGCACGAGCCGACAAAACTCTCTAGGCAAGAGTTTTCTCATCTGCAAGATGGGGCCGTGTTAGCATCTACCTCTCAGAGGTTCATTGAGAAGACTGGATGGAGAACGTCTGTGGACCACTCGGTGCCGCACCAAGTGTCACAGACAAAGCAGAGGGAGGTCAGTGTAATGGTCAAGAGCAAGGTCTCTAAAGCCGGACTGTCTAGGCTGGGCCACGTATTTCCACACTTTTGACTGCTGCCACGGTTTATTCACCGAGTGCTGACACGCTCTGCCATCTGTTCCCTGTTTACACACTGTAAACGCACGTCCTTCCATTAGCGCCTTCCCTGATCACAAGCGACAGTCCCTCCTCCAAGTGCTCAGCGGCTTTGTGCGTTAAGTGCCAAGCAGGCGCCTGGCACCTGGTAACCCCTCCCTTGTACCTTCGTTACTTTTCTCTGAATCTTAATTCCACACTACAGTTAGTGTCACCCCTGCGCGGGGCTTCCCTGGTGCCTCAGCTGGTAAAGAATCTGCCTACAATGCGGGAGACCCAGGTTCGATCCTTGGGTCGGGAAGATCCCCTGGAGAAGGGAATGGCAACCCCCTCCAGTACTCTTGCCTGAGAATCGCATGGACAGAGGAGCCTGGCGGGCTACAGTCCGTGGGGTCACACAGAGTCGGACTCGACTGAGAACTAGCACTTTCCTTTTCCTGTGCACGTGCCCCTGAGGTCCCCTGCTGCCCTGCCGGGTGTGGCGGCCCCTGCACAGGGCTCTGCTAGTCCTGGATCACGGATGCCGAAAGCCACCCTGAGTAACTCCTCTAACTGCGCAAGGGTCAAAGGACAGCTCCTTACCTTTTTGCTTCTCATGTAGGAAAGGCGGCCCTCATGCGCATCGGGGTAAGTGCAGAAGAGATACGTGGTGATGGCGTGCTTCAGGAAGGAGTCACCAAGCATCTCGAGCCGCTCCAGGTTAAACCCATCGCTAGCATTCGAAAGGGTCAGAGCCTGAAGGATGAGCCCAGGGTTGGGGCCGAGCGTCCTCGAGGAGTACCCAGGAGAAGGGCTCTGCTCAGAAGCCGTCCTGTCCGGGGGCGCCGCCCCAGTCTCTGTAGTACCAGGCACGGCGGCCGTCATGGGACTTCCATCTGAGGTAGATGTGTTAGCATTTCCATCAAGGTATTTATTACTCAGTAGAGCACATTCATCGCTGGGATTGGGCTGGTTCTCGTAACTGTATAAGTTCTGAATGGGATATGAGGTAGTTGGTTGTACAGGTATTTCCTGCTTGTAGTAATTCAGATGGTTTCCTTGGCAAAAGTCTCTGTTAGCTAAATCGTAACTGCCATTGGCAAGACTTTTATTGTAAGAAAGACCATTAATTGCTGTCAGATCTGTTGAAACTTCAATTTGGAGCTTACCAGGGGACTCGCTGAACAAGGTTCTGCAGTTCACAGACATTTGGTCATGATTTTCTAGAGAGGAGGTTCTATTAGCACCTTGACGTGCAGCATTTTCAGGGACGACAATTGTGCTATGCTTACAGTAATTCTCATTTTCAGCTGAAGAGGAGTTAGCAACTGAGATGAAAGATTTGCTGTCGATAGATTTTTTCCACCCGAAGTCTAAGTTTGGGTATCTGCAAGACATTTTTTATAACTTTTCATCAGACCCTTCAAAAAGGCTAGTGCAATCTAAGTTAAAGTTAAATAAACATCAGTATAAATATATTCCTACCTTAAAAGAAAAATAAGCTTCCAAGGCAGATATCAGCACTACTGGGAATCCTTCACAACATAAACCATGCAGTGGGACATGGTTCTCTGCGCTGGTTTATTCCCAACCCTGCAGCACTGGGTGGGGCTGAGTTCATGAAGCCTGGGGTCAGCCTAGCGGACCCAGGACCACAGACTGGGACTCCAGACCAGCGGAGTGACTAGCTGGGGAATTTCGAGTAATTTACTCAATGTCTCTGTACCTTAGCTACCATCCCTGAAGAGGAACCAATAATTCCTACCTCATAGGACTGTCCTTAAGATGAAATCATCTAACATAAGCTATAGCGCTTAAACCAGTGTTTGACACTATAGTAAGTGATTGGTACTATTACCAAGTTCCTCAGTTCCTGAACCAACTTGCTCTTGCCAACTGGATAAGCAAAATAAATGAGTCATTAAACCAGCAATTTCCTTAGAATGCAGAGACTTGACTAGTGAGAAGAGAAGACACTGAAGACTACACACTGAGGCAATTGCTCTTTAACATATATTTGATTTATAAAAGAGGAAGAGCCTTAAAATGTCAGCCCTGGGACAAACAACTCTTTTCGTTTTAACTTGAACTGCCACCACCGAAAAGGGAACCATTGGTTTTGACCTTAAGCTCTCCTCTCCCTCTGAGCATCAGCAATCGATGACTCAATACACAGATGTTCACTTAGGAGTCAAATGATGCCTCTACTTCAGGTATTAAATAGATATCCACATTTTCTTTCCAATCTTTTAAAAAATTATTCTACAAAAAATTAAAATGTGAACTGAAGTCAGTGCTTTTTGCAAGCGGGATTTCCTGAGCCATGTTTTCTAACCCATGGCACAGGCGTACCTAAAAGGCACAGGCATAGCTAAAAGGCACAGGCGTACCTAAAATCCACAGGAAGTGATCTGACTCCCACACCAGCATCGCTGGCTGTCTGGGCTCTTAGCTCCTCTGCAGTCAGAAGGCAGTGAAGGCGGTAAAGTATGCTGGGGAGACAAACGGCTTTTCTCCACAGTGATGCTGGAATTGGATGTATAGCACAGAGTTCTGGAACCAGTATCTGTGAGTGAGCAAAACATGTGGATAAGTGTAAATTGTGGAGAGGTAAATATAAAGCAAGCACATAAGAGAATAAAAATAAAACTTAAACATCAATTTCACTGACGAATAAAGACAAAAATCAGAAACACTAGCAAAATCTTATTTTTTGAAATGTTTTTAAAACTAACCCTTTAAGGAAAACAGGATTTATCCTAGGATTTCATGATATACTTGCTACCAGTGGACCAAGCATGAAGGCCAAACCTCTCACGCTTACCAAAAAGACATTCATCGTGTTGAGGTTTGACAGAAACAACAAAATTCTGTAAAGCAAATATCGTTCAATAAAAAAATCAATTTTTAAAAAGACATTCAAATGAACTCAATTGCCACATTAATTAAAGCAAAACAAAACCTAAGTGTTGGGCAACTTCCAAAAAGCTCATAAGTCACTCAATTCACTTAGTAACAAAGTTCAACCATCTCTCAAAATGCTAAGTTACGCTAATGACAATGAACTCGCTACCTGTTTATTCTGCAGGCTTTCCCACTTGGCTTTCCTCTTCTCAGCACTGCTTAGAGGAAGCGCTTTCCCCTTCTGATTCAAATGGCGAGGTGTCAAAAGATTAAGTCTAGAAAATTTTCAAAATAATCTTATCAAACAGACAAAAACAAGTTCACTCTGACAGAGGCTCTACGACTTCAGGGCAGCTCACTGGAAGAGCTCATTCAAATTGCAGACCCCTGGACCAAACTCTGGGCAACTGTGTGTGCCAAGGACCTCCTGAGTTCAGGGTCTACATACCAGTGGGCCGCAGGGACCACAAACCTCCACATCTGCCTACTGACCTTGGGAAACTGGCACAGGTACAATCCGAGTGCCATCTCTGGAGTGCCTTACCGTGAAGACGTGTGGTCCACGTCCAGCAGCGGCTGGTTGAGATTGGTCAGGTCAAGGTTATACTTTGTTTTATAATACTCCGCAAATGTTTCATACTCAGGGGAAGGAAATTTACTCAGGGGGGTAAGATCAGTGTACACGTCAGCAACATAAAATCGATGAGGCTGATCAAAATTGCGGTATCTAAAAAAGAAAAACAGTTTCAGTGATTTTATGGTTTAAATCAACTATTCTCAAGACACAAACTGTTTTTAATACAGAAATGCAAATTATGATTTTAAAGAGTTCAAAAGGTGTTCAAAAGGTTAAAAATATATAACAGCAATGACACTTCAACTCTAGCTAATACATTTCAAATGAATTTAAGCCAAGAGAAACTATATTTACATTAAGTGAAAACCTGACTTTCCATTCTCTCCTATTCTAAATATCTCATCCTTATTCTCGGAAAGGCAATGGCACCCCACTCCAGGACTCTTGCCTGGAAAATCCCACGGATGGAGGAGCCTAGTGGGCTTCAGTCCATGGGGTCACACAGAGTCGGACACGACTAAAGCGACTCAGCAGCAGCAGCAGCGCCTTATTCTAAATATCTATGCTTTGATAACACATGAGAGCCAAACGGCTCCTTTTGCTGTTGTCCAGTCGCTAAGTCGTGTCTGATTCTTCGCAACCCCGTGAGGTGCAGCATGTTGGGCTCCCCCGTTCAGCACTACCTCCCAGAATTTGCTCAGAATCATGTCCGCTGAGTGGGTGATGCTGTCCAACCATCTCATACGCTGCCATTCCCTTCTCCTGTCGCCTTCGGTCTTGCCCAGCACCAGGCACTTTTCCAAAGAGTGTGCTCTTCACAACAAATGGCCAAAATACTGGAGCTTAAATGGCTCCTCTACATATCTCTAAGTTCATCAATATAAACAGTACAGAAAACGTTCAATATCCAAGCAACCAAGTAAATAGTTTATATATTACTAACACTAAACATGAGATTCTTGCCCCACAAGACGTATGCTACTGCACCATTTCTGATACTGATAGGCTGGCGTCAACTAACATTAAAACGTGGCACTGAGGCACAAAGTGAAAAAAGAAAAAGCAAAAACAGAACAAAATCCAAAGACAACTGCAGCCAGTATTTTAATTCTTTAAAAAGTGGGATATTTCATCTCAATGCTCAAAAACTTGGTCCCCTAAATTTTTACCCAAAAGGTGGCACTAGGGTAAAGAACCTGCCTGCAAACGCAGGAGACATAAGAGGCTTGGGCTCAACCCCCGGGTCAGGAAGAGTCCCTGGAAAAGGGCAGGGCAGCACACTCCAGTGTTCCTGCCTAGAGAACCCCACTGACAGAAGAGCCTGGTGGGCTACAGTCCACGGCGTCACAGAGCCTCAGACACGACTAAGTGACTTAGCACACACACAACAAAGCACTGTCTTTAACTGTTTTCATTGCGCTTAATTAACACTATGCCTTTTGACAATTTTAATAAACTGTGATTTATAATCAAACTCTTTAAGACTTTGGGGATTAAAAGGATGGAGGTTTTACAAAGAAAGCCTATCAACATCATTTAGATAAGCTGACCTTCACAAAGTTAGAATCTTTTTACCAACAGCATTTCAGGCTTTGTTTTTATGTAAGTAAACTGGGAAGCACGGGCCTGCCACTAAGAGATACCTGGATTTTCTACTGGCCACGGCGACGCCAGGCTCACAGCCCACTACACGCCCCATGTGCCCGGCGGAGAATCTTCAAGAGTGAAGTGACAGCGCCACTTTGCTTTCCACTTGACACCTTACCTGGGAATGATTACTGCATCTTGGTAATCTTCTAATTTGAAAACAAAGGGAGTTTCTTTTGAATACTTTGTGCTGGGAATGCCTATGCGAGCTTCAGATTTCTCGATATCTTCCATGAATTTAAAGTCAATGTCCAAAGTGCTGGAGTCATTAACTTAGGGAAGAAAAAGAGCTTTTAGCTTGTTAAAATATAATAATACAGGTTAGACCCTCCCTCAAGCTCTGCCTGCATTCCATGTACCTAGTTCAGAGTTATCAAAGAGATTTCTGTACTGTATTCAGTTCAGCTCACTGTTAAGCAACACTTTTGTTTTTTAGCTACTAGACAGACAAGGCTTTAGTCTGGGTCCTTCTTACCAACATTAAGAGGTAGAACACAGTAGGCTGAGTCCGCGTCTGCGGGCTTGAATTCTAGGGCAGGTTTTTCAAGCCGCAGAATATGTGAGAATATATACTGGTGAAGTCTTGTGATCAACTCAAGCATTTGCAGAGATAACGTGAAGCCGGACTTCTTCAACTCAATAGATATGGTCACCTCTCCAGAGCGTGTGTACACAGGAAAGTGTGGGATCTTCGGAGAAAGAAAAATAAAGCCCAGGGTTAGCCAAGATTTCAGTCCATTAAAAGAGTTAACTTCAGAAGAGGAATGATGCTTTTTATCAGGGGAACAGAAGAGACACTTCCAATTGTAAAACAGTGACCATTCTGAGGTAACAAAAAGACAGTTACTTTTAAAGTCACTTTTCCTTAAAAAAAAAAAAGAAAAAGCCACAAAGACAGTCCAACATAAAAGGCGACTATGAAATGTCCACCTGAGGTATGGGCTTGGCTGTCAGGATTCCAAAGCATCTCGTGGTGTCCTCAGGGGGGTAGAGCTTCCGCCTTCTGAAGTTGAGCTCATCGGGTAACGGTGTCGTCAGGACCATCCCGATCACATACAGGTAACAGGGCTGACCGGGCTTGGGGTAGCTCTCCCTCAAACATTCTGGAATCTGGGAGGGGAAAGAACAATGTAAGCAACAAGGGCAAGCGTAGTCACCTCTTTTCCAGATGTTGGCAAGAAAACAAACTTTTTTCCCCTGGCTTTACTAAAAGCTGAAGAGAGGAAACTGAGACCCAAGGCAGGAGACGGCCTCATTTACTTAACCTCGCTGGAGAGGCCTCCAAAACCATCACACGCCGCAGCGTCTTCTAACACAATGCTTTTCATTTGATGTGGGTTTCCCTGGTGGCTCAATGGTAAAGAACCCGCCTACCAATGCAGGAGACACAGGTTCAATCTCTGGGTCAGAGAGATCCCCTGAAGAAGGGAATGGCCACCCACTCCAGTATTCTTGCCTGGGAAATCCCACAGACAGAGGAGCCTGGTGGGTTAAAGTCCATGGGTTGCAAAAGAGTTCGAACACAACTTAGCAGCTAAACAGGAACATTTCATTTGACCTATTTCTTCTGACTAGAGAACAAACTCTTTTCTTCCCTGGGTTTCCTAGTCTTTACTCACTGTTGAATATCAGAAAATAAAAGTAGCCAAGTTTTTAAAAATCCTACATAATCCTGAAACTCAGATAACCTTTAGCAACACTATCACATACCATATCATCTTCCAGATTTTTCTGAAATAAATGTATACATTCCAGAATAAATGCACAGAAATATATACACATACATATTTTTCATTACAAATGGAACCACAAAACAAAGACTGTATCACCAATTTTTACCTCTAGTTACTACAATGAGAATATCTTTCAGGGTCAATACAAGTCAGTACATTTTTAATG
>SJYC01006224.1:0-54793 GCA_006408675.1 Madoqua kirkii
TTTTTCATTACAAATGGAACCACAAAACAAAGACTGTATCACCAATTTTTACCTCTAGTTACTACAATGAGAATATCTTTCAGGGTCAATACAAGTCAGTACTATTTTTAATGGCTGTCTGATCAAAGGAGTAAACTATTACTTAAACTAAACTAAGTTTCTAAACTTCTAAAATTCATACAACCCCAGCTAATAGCCTACAGTTTCCAAGGCTCAATAATATAAAAAAATAATTACATCTATACTTAAAAGGTGCAGAAATGCTGGCTAAGAGATATAATTACTAGAGTATCAGACAGTACAGAATGCCCCTATTAATTACACAGGATGCAAAGCAGTACTATGCTTCTCAAAACACTTATTAGTGGTAACATCTGTCACATGAAACTAGCCCAAGAACCTCCAGGGTAATGTTAGAATAGGAAAACTGGATATGAGAAAATGAGCAGTTCAGAAAATTGAATAACTTAATTTCTGATTTTTGAAAAAGTGACATGATTTTGAATCTTGAAAATGCTTAGGTGGGTGCAAACTTTTTTAAAAAAGTAAAAACTCAATAAAACTGCAAAAGTAAAAATAAAAGGAATTATATTTAAGCTAAATCAAAGTACACAGCAAATTTCTGCTTTTGTTTGGAGGTTTAATAAGGTAAAAATATTGACTAGTATTTTTAAAATAAGTACTCCAATCCATATGGTTAAAGCCAGAAAGCCACAGATCCAGCTAGACAGGACACGCTGGAAAAGCAATTATGAGTCAGGCCACACCCTGACTCCTGACAAGCCACCGCGCTCACGCCTGCCGCGCCCCTCACCCTGTAGGCACCGGCACGGGCACGTGTCTGTTTTGGCGCGCATACCCTCGAGGTCTTAGTCCCCAGTGTAAGGCAGAGCGAGGACCTGGCCACGGCAGTAAGGGAAACAAAGAACGTCTCTTTAAATGACACTGGCTCACTCTGGATAGACTGTGATGAACACGAGAATCCTTTTGAGAAGAAAAACAAAAGCGGTGCCTGAAGTGAGGAGGAGCACAGGCTGTACACGTGGCTGCGAAGGGGCTGCTGCGAGGGGAGCTGTGGATCAGGCAGGGAGGCAAGCTGAGGGCCCCGGGCTGGGCTGGATTTCACGGGTTTGGGAAGCCAAGCAAAGGAATCTGGGCCTAGCACAGCAAGCAGCAGAAAGCCGGAATCTGGGCCTGGCACAGCAAGCAGCAGAAAGCCAGGAATCTGGGCCTGGCACAGCAAGCAGCAGAAAGCCAGGAATCTGGGCCTGGCACAGCAAGCAGCAGAAAGCCAGGAAGGCCGGGCCTGCATGTGGCTCTGCCCAATACTCACTGCTTTTGGGTAGCACTGCCTTCGCTTCGTGGAGCCCGGTCTTCCCGGAACACTAGTCTCTTCTTCATCATGCAGATCCAGCTCCTCCTCGTATTTAACAGTCTCCTTCCCAACTGGCATCAAATGGTCATCCAGTTCACCTAAGAAATGTAAAGAGAAGGAACGTGATTTTGTAATAAAACGCTCAATGCTGATTTTGCCTAATTCATCAGTGGATCATCCAGAGCAGCTCTGTGCTGGGAAACAACTGGACAAATCACAAAGACTAAAGCATCTGTGCTTTTAACAACAGAAAAGTAATCAGATGCGATAACTGAAGGCCAAGTCTACTGTGACATTCATATATTCAGTACAATGAGGATTATAAACTCTGTTTTAAGACTCGAAAACAAAAACATGTAAATAGGAAAACAGTATCCGATCATCCTTTTACGAATGGCACCGGAAAACAAGCCCACCCATTTTAAAAAAGCTTTCATCTGTGCACAAATAGAGACTAACTTAAGAAACCAATACATTAAAACACAAAACATAAACGTTCATGATTCAACAGCCAGAAGACCTTATTACACTGATATATTTAACAGGAGTTAGAAATGAGAGCAAATAAATCACAGCTGCTCAGCTGTGAAAAACAGAGCTCTTCCATCTTACAGGGTCTTCAAGTCACAACACACTTACACACACATCACATCTATCCTCCCCGAAGCACAGCAAGAGCAAGGCATTCACAGCCCACAACATCCTGGAGGCCCGTAAAGCCCCTCCGGTGCTTTAGTTATAGAATGTTCTTAACTTTATTTTTATTTACATGTGTTTTTCACACACACTTACCAATTTTGTGCAGTTTTTCACAGCAAATGAGAGCCACGACTCTTTCAGCCAATCGAATGCAGCTCATTGGGGGACCCTGGAAGTAACAAAAAAAACATGTCCACAGTATATGCATGGAGCTAGAGTAGCGCTGGCGCATAAAACACAGATGAAACCTCTGCCCTAGTATCTTTAAAGCTGAAATTTACCAGTTCTTCACTGTGAAAAGCATCAGCTGGTTTTTAAAAATCCTATTGTCTATATTTGAAAAGCCATCTTTCAAAATCCTGCCCAGTGAAACCTACACCAGTTATCATAAAGAGTTTACAATCTTGATGAATTTAAATTTCAGTAAGAATTTAATATATCAGCATTGAGACCAAGGACAACAGTTGTTTAAAGGTCTATTTTTTCCAATCAACAACAAACTAACTAGAACAGCCCAACTATATTTAATGAATTCTGTGTCACTGTAAGGAGAAGGCAATGGCACCCCCCTCCAGTACTCTTGCCTGGGAAATCCCATGGACGGAGGAGCCTGGTGGGCTACAGTCCATGGGGTCGCTGAGAACTGGACACGCCTCAGTGACTTCACTTTCATTTTTCACTTTCATGCACTGGAGAAGGAAATGGCAACCCACTCCAGTGTTCTTGCCTGGAGAATCCCAGGGACGCGGGAGCCTGGTGGGCTGCCGTCTATGAGGTCGCACAGAGTCAGACACGACTGAAGCGACTTAGCAGCAGCAGCGCAGTGTCACTGTAAGGATCTAAAGCCACAAGTGAACGATGCTGCCAGAAATGTTCAGAGTAGCAAGATTTTAAGATTTTAGAGGAATCTTCAGAGGTCGTCTAGCCTAATTCAGAGTCTACAAATTACATAAACATATAGTCTATTGACGACTCGAACACGTAGTTGACTACAAAAGAGATTTCTAAATGTACTTTTTAAAGTAGATTTAAAGCCAAATTTACCTATAACTTGCACAGCCTTAGAGAAGCTGAAAATAAATCCATTAACGACATCAACTTTAAGGCACAATCATTTCTTTTTCTAAACTTACAACAATGGAGGCTCGAAGAGGTGAGTTAATTGGCAGATAAAGAGTTGAATAAAATGTACCATCAGGCAACTCTCGGGTTCTACATTTAGGAGCCAGATGAGTAAAAGGATCACTTGGTAATCTAGCACAGTATCTGTGGGGGTGGAAAAAAAAGAAATGGTGACGCTAAGTCTGCAAATGAGGAACAGAAGAAAAAAATCTGATATTCACATTCTACAGTTTGATTTTTTATGTTCCTCTTCCCCTCTCCTGGGTAAGTATTTATATGCGTGGTTTCAGCATCACTGCTTCAAACTTTCAATAAGATGGACTAGTATGTTTATATATATATATATATATAAAACTCTGAGATGACGTTCTGTATCTGTGCTATTCAACAGGGAAGCCACTGAGCTCTTGAACTGAGGCAAGGGGAGCTAAGGAACTAAACAAGTTTAATTTTTATGAAAATTAATACTTGAGTATCACAGCCATATAGGTCTGTGCTATGACTGGACAGTGTAGAAAGTATTGTTCAGAATCCATTAAGGGAACAAACCACCATTTGTTCCTTAATGATCGCCAGCGCTTACGGGGGCCTGTGCAAGGCAGGCATCAGCAGTGGGCCCGGTGTTCACCCAAGGAGGGCAGGAGGACACCCGGGCTGTCCCGCAACAGCACAAGGAACGTGGGGCAGGAAGCCGGCCCTGAGGGAGCTTAGCCTGAGCAGGGCGGGGGCCGGGACAGGAAGCCAACCTGGCGGGGAACAGGATGCATACAAGGAGGGCAACGGAATGGGCCGCGATGCTGCAAGGCCTGAAACATTTACTTCTGCACAATACTAGTTTTGCATTCTGACCAAAAAAACCGTGAACAGAAAAAAGCAACTTCTCTTTCTGTCACTAAGGCATCACAGGCCGTAAACGGAGAGACTGGTTATTGCTTGCAGATGGTGAACAACACAACACTTACAGAGTCAGACCGAAATCTCATGATTCTCACAGGTTTGCTACCACGTGGCCTGCGGCCGTACCTGTTGACATGCCCAATGGCCGTGTTGATCGTGACGCGGGGACCGTCCTCAGGCCTCAGCACGTATGGTGGGAATACATCGTCATCGTCCACCACGGGCTCCGTGTCGGCCTCCCCGGTATCAACCGACTTGGAACATTTGTTTCGCAATATCTGAACAGTTTCAGAAAAGAATTTATGAGAACAAATGCCTTTCCTGCCACTAGCTGTCTGCCTCTGAACCTATGGAAAAGCTCTCGACATGAAATATCTCTCTCTCCTAACACATACCTCAATACTCCATAGTCAACTGCTGCAGACATTTTTCCCAATGCATCCTTCCCAGTGCCAGTCATATGGAGATGTTCCCATCCAGGGAACAAGACCCTGAACTACACCTAGGTACCAGCACACAAGTGATCGTCAGTCTTACATGAGAATCTGGGCTACGTCATCACTCTCAAACCACCGTGCAACTCAGTCAACTAGGACGACACCGTCCACGTGAATAGTATGCTTCCTCATCTTTCCCAATAACCTATATGACCATTTTCACTGCCATTTTATTGCAAAATACTGCTGGCTGTGTGCAATTACTCTCAACTGTCTAATAATGTACCCACTGCACACCTCTGTTGAGACTATTCTCTGAAGATGCAACTGTTTTTATTATTTCTGTATGCATAAGAATAACTTACAGATAACATGTGAATCTTACCTTTTCAATAGCTTTGTATGTTTTAAGGTCTTCTTCAAAACTCTTTATTTTATCTGTATCTGCTAACATTACATAATTAGAGATGGGTGCCCTCGCTCTTCCCTTAGACTGAACATAGGATCGATACTCTGTGGGCAGATCAAAACGAACCACCAAGTTGCATTTCGGTATGTCAACACCCTCTTCCACAATACTTGTTGCAATAAGCAGGTTGGTTTCATGTGCTCGAAATTTCCTAAGGACCTGAAAAAAATCCACCAAGAAAAGGAATTCTAACAAACTTTCCAAAGAAAAGAGCATAGCGAAATTAAGGGGCAACTGTCATTTGTGACAGTACTCTGCACACTCTAAATCCAGGCCAGGCTGAAGACAGTGACAGTGTCACACAAAGCTCCGGACGCCATGAACATCCGGGCAAAGAAACTCTGATTCAAAGACATTTGCAGCTGAACATGACTTCAAAAAACCGAACTGCCTTCCTACTTCAGAGAAGCAGCCAGGGACAAATCACGGTCTTCCGGCTAAAGACACTGGCTTCTTTAACAACCACCGGAGTGACCTAGCGGACTCACTTCTGAAATCCTGTTGATATTCTAAGCCTCCCTATGGGACCTAAGTCTGTGAGCCTATGCCAACATCCCTCCAAAGATGTCAAAACTCCATCACTAAAACCCCTATATCACTTGGAATTAAAAACTGCAAGCAAAGCATCACTTATTTTCTGACATCTTGGGACATACTTAATTTAAGGGACCAGAAATGATTTCTTTTAAGTGAAAATTTTTTTTCATACTAGATTTAAGGTAACATAATTTCCCAATTCAGCGTAAGTAATAAGAAATTAAGCTGGGTTTCAGACTGACCTATCAAGACTCTGGCTACTGAACTCCCCAAACTTGGAGTATTATCAAAGAAAAATGACTTCGACATGAATTATTCTACTACTTTTAACTTCAACAACAAATTTTACATAAAAAGTTTTTATTTGCAAGTCAGGAACACTATGTTAGGTTTTATCATCTTTACAGTGCTATATCAAATCTTGAATAAAAAGCATGAAATATATCAAATATATATCAATCAAATATATATCAAAAAATATATCAAATCTTGAATAAAAAGCATGAAAAAAAATTAAACCAAAAATCTTTAAAATGCATTGTTGTTTTTAAAAGTCAACCAAGGTAGGACTTTCAGTAGCAAACAAAACACGTTCTAAGAAAAAATAATTCAGTTTGTTGCTTCAGAATCGTAACAAGTCAGCAAGAGTTATATTTACACGAGCTGTCTTCTATGAAACGTAGCTGTGTGTCCTCAGCCCCATAAAGGAAAATAAAATGGCTGATGGCAATTAGGACAGAAAATTGATTTACCAGACAGGTATTCTAATTCTGCACATGAGAATCATCGTTCGGCTACCTCAAGGGAAACGGTGAGTCTCTGTTTATGAGTACTGTATATCACCAAAAAAATGCAGAGGAACTATAAAGAGAGGGGGTTCCTATGGGCAAAGTTTATATATGTTCTGAAAACTGTTACTGTAAAATTATTTTCACTTAGCTTACCTCTTCCTGTTTTCTGAATTCCGCTTCCATCTGTTTGTTCCGAGGCTGATTCTTTCCAATGCCATGTCCAGTTATAAAATTGCTGCTGATGTAAGCCAGCTCTGGATCTTGTTTGCCAGCTTCCTTTATCAATCTAAGAAAATTATACACATTTGGAAGTTAAGCACTGCTGAGGGAAAAAAAATTTTAACTTTTGTTTGTAAGGTCTCTCTTAAAATGGAAATACAGGTATTTTTTTTCTTTGCCACCATACGTAACAAAATAGTCTTGGTATTTTTCCCAACTAGCTTAAAAAGAAATCACTGTCGCTCTTTTTGTCAATCCGTGCACCAAATACTTAGAACACCAAAGACGGCTGATTTACACGACACGGGTGAACAAAACGGTCCCAGTCCCTCAAACTTTCTAATTTGGCAGTAATGACCTTCACAGCAACGTGGCCTGGGAAGTGACAGCGCCAGGCAGAGAAACACGGGCTCTTCATGTGTTCTGGCTTTAGGCCAAGCCTTATAATGAAAAAGCCACACACACTCTCTCTCCAAAACACGCTTCCCTGAGCGCATGCACAACTTGGCTCAGTGCTCATGCCCCTGTCTCTATGACCAAGCTTATGCAGAGTTAAGTACCAAACACCCCATGGGAAACTTCATTCTCCTCTCTCTCCGTGTAGGAAGAGTCCTAGCTGCATGTGCAAAGAAAAGAAGCATATTATTTCTGTTCGGTTTACCCCAGTGTCCTGTCTCCCTGGAAGGAGGGCTCCAGGGCAAGGAAAGCCTCCATCCACTGATAAGCATCTCCATTCCCAACACTCCGGGGCCCTGCTGACGGCCACTGAGCACAGTTCTGCTCCAAAGGCCACTTAGCTTCAGTCCTGCAAGGCTGACAGAGCCTGCCTCCCTGCAAGGCTGAGATAACTCCCCTCCCATCCGGGCAGGAAAGAGGATAGGATCTTGAGCTCGTTCCCCTTCCTGCCTGCTCCTCTCTAACAACCCAGGAAGCTTGTCCCTGAAAGCAGGCCCTCGGCTACAAAATGAAAAAGAGCTACAGGACAGGCTCACGTTACATGGGTGCAGAAGGTTAACAGTTAGTGTTGCCATTACAGCTATTCTGGAAATATCCACATTGGAAAACTCAGCACACAGGATAAATGGTTCCACACCTGACCTAAGTGATCCCATATGGTTCCTCTGAAGTCATACAACACAGCACAAATTCCTAATAGAAAACTGCATTTTTAAGTCAAACCATTCTTTTCTTTTTTTTTTTTTTTAATAAGTACATGAAACAGACTAATATCAAAGCCCTGGGAGAAACCTTGAGTGGCCATCTAGAATATCTTCCTGCCTCCAAATCAGTAAAGCACTGGCATGCCTAGGTTAGTTTGAGAGTCTGCTCTATAGTTCAAGTACTTAAAATGTTCAAAATCAGCAAGTTCTTTAATATGTTCAAAGATTTGTTATTATGAACTTATGATGTCAGTAACAGAAAACAGTGTTACATGCAAACTGCATGCCCCAACATCTAAAATATGAAATCAATTATTCTAGAAATAATACGTACTTCCAAAATTTAGTTTATGTAAACAAGCATCAATTTGAACAAAACAGAGATTTAAAAATGCATTTCCAGTTATTCCTAATTAGGCAGAGAATATATCTTAATTTGCCTAAAATAATAAATCTGGCAGACTTCAACTAGCTGAGAATTGGAAGCACCAACAGTACTTTTATTTCTCCTTAATGAGACTTTCATCAGGACTGCAGAGAACCAAAGAAACAACGAGCACATTCAACAACAAAGTCCCTTGTAAGCAGCAATTAAATGCTACATACCTATGCTCACAATGTTTAAAAAGGAAACATTTCTCTATCAGATATGTTTAGGGAATCCCTACAGACAAAGCTATGGGCTTCCAGAAAAGCAAAACGAGGTCTACTGTTGTCAGGGCACTTATATTAATCAGGACTACACTATCTGCCCAGAGATTTCACGGCACCACAGAAGTGCCAGGGCGGAATCTCGTTCCTTTTAAGTTTACACTGAGCTTCTGTGGGTTGCTCCACAAGCAAGCCGTCTGATAAAGAAGGCAGCTCTCTAGTGCAGCACACACTCACCAGAGTGCCTCAAACAATCTCTAGCAAGGAGGTGATTTTTTTCCCTGTTTTCAAATTTACCTGAAACCAGTATTTCTGTAAAGTTCCATGAAAATTAACTACTAAGAAAACTTAAAAAATATTAAAATTCAACAGCCAACTGTATAATAGTCAGCAGACATAAAAATGTTAAGAGTTTATAAATACAATCATATTCAGCAGACATAATTTACTCTAAAAACTGAAAGAGTTGGTGCTTCCCCTCCATCTCTACCTTCCTCACCGTGGCCGGCAGAGGCCCACCCTGTGCATGCACACAACCTCCCCGAGTGCAACGTCAGGCGCTAAGACTGCGAGGCGTTTATATACAGTGTCTCTCACTAATGACTCAGTAAGAAAGGGAGGCATTATTACTATCTTATAGATGAAGATGTTGAGGCTCTAAAAAGTGAAATAACTTGCACAGAATATACACCTAAAAAGTGAGTGAAGATAAAAAGAACCAGGGCCCCTCGGAGAAATGGCTGATTCCATGGCTGAAGCAAGAAAAACACAGGATGAGCCTGGAACACCTTAGCGTACCAGAAAGTCAGGCAGAATTCAAAAATCACAAGGATCGGGGCACGTCAAAAGCACATAGGCACTCACCTCCAAGAGCCCCCAATGGCCCAGGGTGGAATAACTTATATAAAAAACTAACCCAGCAACAGATCATAACCAAGATATAAAATAAACAAACACAAATTCACAGTGATAAGAGAACATGAGTCAACAAATATAAACAGATAAACAGGATAAAAGAGACATGTTTCCCTTACAGAAGAATTTCAGTAACACATACAGAGAAGCCCCTCTGCAGGCATGAGGCTGAATTCCTCTCTCCCCAGGATAAACTAGCTTCGGTGACCTGCTTCCAAAGAATAAAGAAATAAGAAAAAGAATAACTTCACAGTGGAGGAAATGGGCAAGTGCAATCATAATCGTGTGATGAAGTTTAACATCACCCATGATGTTCTGTGTCGAGACCATGAATCCCCCTAAGATAAAGCAACGAGAAGGGCACCTCAATCTGCAGCATTCTTTCAAACGCTAAAACCCAGTCTAATCCTGAGAAAAACATCAGACAAATTCAAACTGAGGGGCAGTCTACAAAATATCTGACCTGTCCTCCTTATATCAAGGTCGTCAGAAACAAGGAAAGAATAAGAAGCCGTAAGAGACAAAAGGACATTAGGGAAATAAAACTGAATAAAATGAACTCTGGTACACCTTGGATTACAAAGAAGACATTAATGGGAAAGCTGGGGAAATCCAACAGAGTCTAGAAGTTAGTTAATGGTAATATATCAATGTTAGTTTCTTGGTTGCAATAAACGTATCCTGATAAGGTAAGATGTTACTGACATAAGACACCGGGGAAATCCAGAATGGGTATGGGGAACTCAGTACATCCCTGCAACTTTTCTGTGAAGACAAAGCTACTAGGAAAAGAAATGGGTGGAGGGATGGGTAATAGAGAGGAGACGTCAACCCAGGTTTGTTCAATGCCAAAGTCACACAATACTAATAAATGACACAGTGAAAAGAGGTCAAGACTTGGAGAGTGGAAGTCACTTTCTGCCACTTGATCCTTGAGTTATTTCAGGGGGTCACAAACTGTTATCTTCCTCATCTATGATACAGTAAAAATATCTATCTTCTTCCCTCATGGAGTGTTCTGAAATTTTAAAACTATATAAACGTACCAGACATGAACAATGGACTGGTTCCAAACTGGGAAAGAAGTATATCAAGGCTCTATACTGTCATCCTGTTTATTTAACTTACATGCAGAGTACATCATGAGAAATGCCACGGCTGGATAAAGCACAAGCTGGAATCAAGACTGCAGGGAGAAATATCAATAATCTCAGATATGTAGATGACACAACCCTTATGGCAGAAAGCAAAGAGGAACTAAAGATCCTCTTGATAAAAGTGAAAGAGGAGAGTGAAAAAGCTGGCTTAAAATTCAACATTCAAAAACAGATCATGGTATCTGGTCCCATCACTTCATGGCAAATAGATAGGGGAAAAAAGGAAACAGTGACAGACTTTATTTTCTTGGGGTCCAGAATCACTGCAAATGGTGACTGCAGCCATAAAATTTAAAAGATGCTTGTTCTTTGGAAGAAAAGCTATGACCAACCTAGACAGCATATTAAAAAGCAAAGACATCACTTTGCTGACAAAGTCTGTATAGTCAAAGCTGTGGTTTTTCCAGGAGTCATGTATATGGATGTGAGAGTTGGACCATAAAGAAAGCTGAGGGCCAAAGAACTGATGCTTTTGAACTGTGGTGCTGGAGAAGACTCTTGAGAGTCCCTTGGACTGCATGGAGATCAAACCTGTCAGGCCTAAAGGAGATCAGCCCTGACTATTCATTGAAGGACTGATGCTGAAGCTGAAACTCCAATACTCTGGCCACCTGATACAAAGAACTGACTCCCTGGAAAAGACCCTGATGCTGGGAAAGACTGAAGGCGGGAGGAGAAGTGGACGAGGATGAGATGGTTGGATGGCATCACTGACTCGGTGGACATGAGTTTGAGCAAGCTCCGGGAGTTGGTGATGGACAGGGAGGCCTGGTATGCTATAGTCCATGGGGTCGCAAACAGTCAGACACAACTGAGCAACTGAACTGACTGACTGATACGAAAGGTAAATTATAGATGACAAAGTCTTAAGTATATCAGGCAAAGGAAAAACTGTAAACCCAAGACTGTACACATGCAACTGACGTAGCTATTTTTTTATTTTTCTGATTAGGAGAGTAGAAAACTGCCCATGTATTACAATAGCTTCTACCCTCGTGAAACTGTTTGCTGAAGAGTGGTTTTTTCCTCCCATTAAATTGATGGAAGGAAAGAACCTGGATTTCAGGAAGTTTTTCTAAGCTTATTAAAAAGCTTACTGGAACAAGACCTCTATTGTACATTTAATTAGCTGCCCATAAAGAAAACCCTCAAATCACTCCTGATTCATCATCCAACACTAAATTCCAGGCACATTTTATGAAAGTTGATCGCAATTAATCTGATCCTCAAAGTCAACAGGAAGTAACACTGATTTCTGATAAACCTTTTCAGGCTAATATTCCTTCAGTGGAAACTGGCACATCTCCATACTTACAAACACATGTAGAAAAGAGGGGAAAAGGAAGAAAATGAACCTCCACTTCTCTCCAAGCCCCAGAAAATGTACTTAATTCTTAACCCATCCTGTGTGGGGCAGGGAGTCCATCTAGAACTCGGCTTAGAACTGTGCCAACATTAAACTTCTCTGACCCCAAAAATGCCTTTCCCCCGTTCTAAAAACTAACCCGAGTAGTCGTGCACTCCCTGGACTGTCTCCTGGCAGTCTGCCCACTGGAAAGCATTGGTTTTTAGCGTACTATGACACCCAAGGGCATGATGATCATACAAAGAAGTGGAAACAAGGAGGCAGAGTATCAGGATTCTTGAATGGTCTCTGCCACTGGCTGGCAGTTCAGCTCAGAGCAAATCACTTATCCTCTGGACACTTTCCTCTTTTTTTTTTTTTTTTGGCTTATATGAGTAAGTGGGTTGGATTAGTCAGTGAAGTTCCCTTCCAATCCTAAACTTCTGATTTCAGTGTAATTCACTACCTAAAATTATTTTACTTTGTATCCATCATCAGGATCAGGCCCAATGACTAGGAAAACTTCCAGACTGAAAACCCGCCAGATGACGACCCCAGAGTCCAATTTCTCGTTACTCAAGAACATTCTCAAGTCAGAAGCAGTTGTTTTTTTTTTTTTTAACCCCAAATTACCTCAGGAAACAAAGTTTAATTTCTCCTCAGAGATCAATACTTGCAGAAAAGGTTCTTAGGGATCAACTTTGGCCAATTAATAGATCTTGTAGAAACAAGTAGTTTGAAGTACAAAATAAGAACTCTTTCTGGCTCTTACAAATAATAGAGCATCCATCCACAAATCAAAAGAAATATACATTAAGTGACCACGTGATACAAATGTGAAGTGCAGCTCCTTGGTTGGGTCTATATTCAGGAAAAATACACTTCTGCTGCAGGAGGAGGTAGGGTGGAAATTTACAACCTAATTGGCATTCACTGCCACCTCTGCCAGTATTCTCTGAATTCCTAACATTTTTATTATCTTCTGATTTAGAAAATTTTAATATGTAGTCTATGAACCAATTCAAATTTTAAACCCATTTGTTACACGCTTTTCACTGCAAATGTGCAAACTTGAATAGCCATTTGTTAAGATAAAAAGCTAACACAGAAAAATGAGCCACAGCAATATCCTGAGAAAATTTATCCTAAGATCACCTGAAGGAGAAAGCATGGTGTGAAATGCTCAAAACCACGCCTGACACATCACATGTGTGCTCAGTCATGTCCCACTCTTTGCAAGTGGGACAAGAACACTGGAGTGGGTTGCCATTTCCTTGTCCACTAACACACCATACTGCTGCTGCTGCTAAGTCACTTCACTCATGTCTGACTCTGTGTGACTCCAGAGACGGCAGCCCACCAGGCTCCCCCGTCCCTGGGATTCTCCAGGCAAGAACATTGGAGTGGGTTGCCATTTCCTTCTCCAGTGCATGAAAGTGAAAAGTGAAAGTGAAGTCGCTCAGTCGTGTCCGACTCTTCTCGACCCCATGGACTGCAGCCCACCAGGCTCCTCCGTCCATGGGGTTTTCCAGGCAAGAGAACTGGAGTGGGGTGCCACTGCCTTCTCCGAACACACCACAGTCACAGGTTAATAAATACCTGAACTAAATCTAACAACTGAATAGCGAACAAGGAAGGTTTACTTTAATGTCAACTTAATTTTTCTGTACTTGCACTGGATTTCAGATGGATTAGAAAAGATTAGCATCCTTTAGGAACAAAACTTCAGTCAAGCGATTGTATACAAAAACATCCTGCCAATCCCAGGATAGCGTTACACACTGAGTTCTGACGATGGTGCCAGTGAAGGACTCTTCCCTAAGCCTTCTGCCCAGCTCTTAAAGCTATTACAAGGTATCACTTCACAGAACAACAAAAAGCTGCCTGTTTTACTACAGGGGAAAAAAAAATGTTAATCTCAGAGAGTTACCTGTTTAAGACCACGGCTGTGTATCTTCTTTCCACAAAAATAATCCCACACAAAATATTGGTAAATGGAGAAGGAAAATTTGTCTCTGGCTTGTCTTTCTCTTCGATCTCTTCATCTTCCTCGTCATCCTCAGAATCACTCCAGGACACGTAATTATCCTGGTTCCTGTTGTTATACCACTCCACGCTCTCAAACTGCTGCCGCTCGTAGGGTTTGTACTTGCGTAAGATCTCGAGCAGCTTCATGACTTTGGGAGTGACAAACTTCAGGTCCAGGGAGGCAGGCGAGAAGTGCTCTTCGCACAGGGCGTGGATCTTCCTTAGGAAAGTGTCTGTGAACAGCAGGAACTTCCGGTGCAGCTCCTCTTGCTCGTGTTTGATGTGTTTCTGTAGCTCTCTGACCATCATCCCAGCTACTTTATCGGCACACCAGGGTCCCAGGACAACCAGGACCGCACGGCAGTCTGAGAGTATCTACGAAAAAGGGAAAGACTCCAATGCGAAACCACACTCCTGCAGTATCTTCACCTGGAGTCCGACTGGGATTTCAGCTGTCGTCAATCTGCCCCTTCAAAATAAATTTACCCCACTAATATCAACATGGGGTTCATTCCTTACAAGGTTAGGGAGAGGGGTCAGCAGTCTTTCCAAGCTCTACTTTTTCATACAGATGCCCAGAACCACCCTTCCGTTTCCCCCAGTGAAAAGAATCAAATGACAGAAATTAAAAGATGCAACTGTGTACGGTTCATAAAGCAACCTCAGAGCTGTGGTCAGAAGTACAACTAAGTCATTTACTTCCAGGTAAATATGTACGGAACTACATAAAAGAATATACAAGTGTGTGTGCATATGCAGCAGAGCATGTCGTTTTATTTTACGTGTCATTTTTCTTTAAGTAAAGAAAAGCAAGATGGTTTTCCTTGAACCGTATCTGTGCCCCGGACTGCCACAACTTACAGCCTAGCTCAGACTGGAATGTAAATCTATAGTGAGGCTGTAACCGCCAGTTCTGTAGGCAAATAAAAGACCCACTGGGTGAACATGGACTTAATGAGGAGACAGTTGCTGAACAGAGTCTGGGTATTGCTGCTCCAGAGAAAATCAGCAAAAGAGAATTAAGGATTCACCACAGCAGTAACATTCACAGCTGGCTGGGACAACTGACAAACTGTCCTGGGACAATGGTCCTCCAGTCTTAACGGCAACAGGATTCACTGAAGGGCTTCAGATCTCAGACAGCTGGCTCCCACCCCAGAGCTCCAGATTCAGCAGGTCAAGGGTAAGGCCCCTCATGTGCATGTCAAGAAAGTTCCAGAGGGAAGTTGATGCTGCTCGTCCAGGGTCCACACTTTGAGGACCACTGTCCTAAGGAATCAATTCTCAAAGCTGCCCTACTTGGAGATGACGGGCTCATGTCCAGTTACATACAAAGAAACAGCAAAAGAATTCTTTCAGTTCAGGGTTTGGTCAGGAACTAACTCATCTGACTAAGAAAAAAAAACAAACTGGGACTTACTTCTTATATTCAAACAATCATGACACCTCCTTAAACCAGGGAGGTCTCCAGTTAATAACAGAAATGTCTGCAGGTAACAGTAAACTCAACCCAATATGATACGCTCAATGAAAAATGTCCAGATACAAGAAGGCCTTAAACTAAAATGTATATAAAACAGCCTCATTAAAAGAAAATTCATCTCAACATTAAAAATGTATGGAAGCCTTTTATTATACTCCCTGTACTTACTTCGTATATGCTTACCTGTTTAGAAATTAAAGTAGAATCTCTTTCTTTTGAATGTACAGATATGTTACAGTCATTGATAAAATTAAGTGCTTCTTCTAACTCCATCAGCAGTCTTTCATAAAGCCCACTTCTGTCAGTAAATGGTCCACAGTCTACCACAATCTCACATGGCTGAGAAGTATATCTTTAACATCAGAAACAGAAGTCGTCAATATCACAATAAATTCACTACAGCATTACCATCCATTACATATCCAAACCAAAAACCTCCCTCTTCTCAGCTGTGTAACTATTAGAAGAACACACAGGTTCCCAACAAGCCTTCCTCAAGTTGTACCCACTTCTATCTGTACTATATTTGCCGGCTACTGCTGCTGCTAAGTCACTTCAGGCGTGTCCGACCCTGTGCGACCCCATAGACAGAAGCCCACCAGAATCCCTCGTCCCTGGGATTCTCCAGGCAAGAACACTGGACGGGGTTGCCATTTCCTTCTCCAATCCATGAAAGTGAAAAGTAAAAGGGAAGTCGCTCAGTCATGTCCGACCCTTCGCGACCCCATGGACTACAGCCCACCAGGCTCCTCCATCCATGGGATTTTCCAGGCAAGAGTACTCGAGTGGGGTGCCATTGCCTTCTCCAGCTAAGTTTCAATAAATGCATAAGGCTAACAGTCAAAAGAATTCTGCTGTTTCATTGTTAATCACAGGTTTTTCATTCTGATTTTTAGGTTTAGACTTTCACCTTTTGCCCCCTAAGGCATCACCCAGAATGAGAAAATTTGTCAAAATAGACAAGAAACTCAACAATGATTACTTCTCAGACCCAGAAATAGGGAAGGCAGGAGGAGAGCATAAGGAGGAAGTATTATGTTAAATGTATCTGTTTTCAAACTACTTGAAACATCTAGCATTTGCAAATGTCAACTTTCTTAGTTTTTAAATAAATCTTTTAATTTATTTTTAACTGGAGGATAACTGCTTTACAGTACTGTGTTGACCTCCACCACACAGCAACACGCATCAGCACCTGCCCTCCCTGCTGAGCCTCCCCCAAGCCCGACTGTCACAGAGCAGTGGGTGGAGCTCCCTGAGTTACACGGTGACTGCCGCCGCCGCTCTGCGCCTCTGCACCCGGCAACGTGCTGCTTCAGTTCTGCTCGCTCAGCGCCGCCCCCTTCTCCTTCCCACGCTGTGTACACAGTCTGTTCTCTACCTGCTCTCCGTCAGAGCTGCTATTCTTGCCCTGCAGACAGGTTCATCAGTAATCATTTTTCTAGATTCCATATATATGCGGTAATATATGGTATTTGCTTTTCTCTTTTTCTGACTTACTTCACTCTGTATTATCAGGCTCTAGGTTCATCCACCTCACTAGACAGAACTGACTCAAGTGTGTTCCTTTTTAGGGCTGAATCATATTTTAACGTGTCCTCTTAAGGAAAGCTCCCCCACATTTCAATCAATCACAACAGTAACACTCTTTGGATCTCTCATGCCTTTCATAATATGACAACAACACATACAATCCTAAGAGCATATGTAATAATTAAGGAAAACAAATACATTAAAGATATATTTTAAAATAACAGTGTTCATTATGCCCAACTAGAATTTATAAGAGTCGGATTTTGAGAGCTAAGTAATGATGCCAAATGCAATAGTATCTATCAGTTTTTTACCTAAACACCTTAAAGGCCGTCAAATGTGTATTTCATATCACATCTGACTTCCATGAATCTAAATGTTACATTTTCTTCTCATTTCACAAACAGAACTCTTTCCAAACTCCTACCAAGTGACAGGCGTTTTCATGTCAATGTAACTGATCACCCAAGAGTCCCCTGAAACCACTGGTAATGCCATTTTATAGGCTCAGGGACAATTAATGACTCACTTGAAGTCACACATTAGTGGAGCCAGTCCTCAAAACCCAAGTGTGATTTAACTTCACAATCTGAGAAATAAGTCTTCTCTTGTGTAACTGTTTCAAGAACCACCACTTGGTAATCGTTAACTTGTTAAAAGCTGTACCTAACAAGGATATAAGGATAGTTTAATATGAACTGAATTAGTCATTGTAATTTAAAAACCTAATTTATAAAGGTTCCCTTCTACCAACTTAGATTACAAAGGGTGTGTTATATGTTTCAATGAAACTCAAAATAGCAACCTCCTCAAAAAGAGACAAACCTAGAAACAGGTCAGAAATTCACACCCATTCCAAAATCAGAGGGTGTTTCCCATTATTTTCAATCAGACCATAAAATACTGAATTCTATAAATAAATTAATGTTCTTTCAAACCATCGTGTGGGATATTTGGGTCAGAACAAAAAAATGCACACACTGAGAGAAAAGGACACAGATCTCGTACTGAGCTCCCAGCACTTATTAACATAAGCAGACAGACTGGGCCCACGCGTATGCAACATTCCCTCTTAAGGGTGACACACCGCCATCTGTTACGCTCTCTGCAAACAAGGTTCAATTCCTGCATCTGAAGATGATTGTCCTGATGAGGAATTCTTAGGTCTTCCAAGGGAGTATGGAACCAAAGACCTAAAACCATCCCAGCAGGTTTCCCTGAAGCCTAGTTACTCCTAAGCGCTTACCTGTCTAAGACCACCAAGTCAGTTGCAGTTTCAGCATTACTCTTAAGAATTTTCTCCAGTTTCTGAATCTTTTCTTCCAATTCCTCTGGATCACATTTCCCATTTAAAATGGAAGCAGTCAGTCCCAAAATACGAGGACATGATGGACAATTTTCACAAAGCTAATGTAACAAAAGATACTGACAGTAAGGAATTCATTTTGCAAGGCCCCAACCAGAGAGACAGCATCCTGATTAAACATGTCAAAAAGATCTAACAAATACCAAACTGGTCACTTACGGAATTTACTGTAGCTTACTTAAAAGGTCAATTTATCAAAAAGGAACATTTAAATATGCTATGATAGACTATGCAATTCACTTATGATAGATCACAGAACTTACTGATTTTTATTGTTTAAACTTTTATTATAGATTTAGAAGTTAAAAAGTATTAATATTATAATTACAGATTTAAATGAACATTAGTTTAATATTCAGTCACTCATTCCTACACTGAAACCAAGTTCCCAAAAGTGGTAACTAAGATTGCTTTTGGTATATGAAAACACTGCTTTTACTCAGTAATCTGACCTGCAATGTTAACACTGATAAAATCTAAAAACTTACCTTCATAATTTCTCGGTAGGGGTGGTCTAGGATTGCAAGATGACACTCATCAAACACCAAAAGGTTAATGTCTGACAGTGATAAGTAACCATTTTTCAAAACATTCAAGGCGACATAGCAAGTCATAACGAGAACCTAAAAGAAAACTGCTATCAGTATACAAACATGCCTTTCACCGCCTGGATATACTTCCATGAAATCAGCTTAGGGAACCACTGTATTTTAGGTGAGCATTAAGAAACTCGTTATTAAAAATTACAACAACAAAAAAATTACTACAAAAATTCTCAGTGTATGGAAGCTCGTACTCGAGGATCAGGACGTAAAGCAAGAAAGGCGTGGAAAGAGACAAGGCAAACAACCCTGATGATGGAGACCACGTTTTCATGATAGACCCACTCAACCTACCACAGGTCTCCATGTTCCTCATAATTTGATTGATGAGACCTGTCAGTTTTATCAGATCACAAAACAATTCACATGATTTTTTCCTGTCAAATTGACAAGGTTTTCTGGAAGAAGATACGGACTCCTTAGTTTTTTTAATGGCTTATCATTCTGTGGATTTTAAATGCGTTACTAAGAGACCTTAACCCAATATGTAAGACATACTAGCAGACCAAGGACGGCTTGAAGTCAGTTAGGAAACAGCATTTCAGATTCACCAACACGTGAAAGGCCCTCAACACAAGCTGGTGACATGGAAACGTTTAGGTTACAGGAAATGAAAGTCACTCAGTCGTGTCTGACTCTTTGCGACCCCATGGACTATACACAGTCCATGGCATTCTCCAGGCCAGAACACTGGAGTGGATAACCTTTTCCTTCTCGAGGGGATCCCAACCGAGGGATCAAACCCAGGTCTCCCTCATTGCAGGCAGATTCTTTACCAGCTGAGCCACAAGGGAAGCCAAGTTACAGGAAGTCTCCATCAAAAATACTAAGATCTCAACCAAGAAATGTCAAGGCATTTAACTCAAGAGTAAACTTTCTGAAAGCAAGTTATCTGCAAGATGGAATAGGTCATAGGAATTTGCATTTTTCAAACAAAATCATACTGTAAAGCTGTTTCTTTTCTATTTAGTAACAGCAACACAAAGGAGTAGCTTATTTGGATTTAGGATGAGATTATAGTAAGAAAATGCATGAGGGGTAGTTTCTAGGCTGACAAAGTACTAGGAAAGTAGAGACTTCAAACCTAATTCACATAATGAAGGCTTCAGGTCATCTTCTAAATCAAGGACTCGTGCAGATTTATTAAGTGAAATTTCTTTATGAGTCTTACCTGATGCTTAGTAAACTCTTGGTTCCATTTCTCTTTTGTCCAAGATGCAGTTACTTCTAGGTTTGAGTATTCCCCGACCTTGAGATCTGAGTGAGTTTTGACAGCTGACACTTGTTGAGCAACCTGGTTTGCTGATTACAAATACAATATTCCACGTAAATGCAAGAACTCTTCCCTAAGTGGCTCTCTGGACCACTACTAATTAACTGGCTAAGGGAAATCCTTAGTATTATATCTAACCACCAATTTTTTACATAGCCAACTTAAAATCACACTTTCAGTTATCTCCAAAATATGCTTCTTATACTCACCACCCTGCCTCTCTGTCACTCACTTTACAAAGTCTTAGATCACCTTCCTTCTTTAAGGTGACTTTCCCCAATCTAAGAACATAATTTCTAGGCTAGAAAGGCAACTACTCCAGATCCACCCCTCCTGCTTTCTTCAATAAAATCAGATTGTATCACCAAGAAATAACACAGACTGATATATATTTAAAGCACATGAGAACATCACATGCTCAATCTAAAAAGAAAAGAAAAAAATGAGAGGAGTGACATGGTTATATTAGTACTTGAGCTGTTTATATTGCATTTTATACTTTTTAATATATAACACCAAACACACAAAAACCTATACTTTAAACTCTTACTGAATATCTAACTTTCAAAAAGCCTCTGACTTTCTTTCCACAACTGGTATAGCAAAATCATAAGTCAAAAAGTTACCTATAATCAAGCTCTTTATGATACATTTTGTGAAAATAAAACATTAAAAACAAAATAACTAACTACTGAGATCAGGTTATATTCCAAAAGGAATCCTTCAAAAGAAATGCAGAGCCAGAATTAAATGAGGTTCCATTTAAGAAGAAAGCTAACGTTTAACATCTATGAAACAGGATGACTAGAATTTAAGAGAAATACTATTTAAAGTTAACAAATAAGACAGAATGATATTTCTGCTTCAATAAGCACACTATTCATCAACCTCTCTATACTTTCAAGAACATTTTGTGAAACTAAAACATTAAAAACAAAATAACTAACTACTGAGATCAGGTTATATTCCAAAAGGAATCCTTCAAAAGAAATGCAGAGCCAGAATTAAATGAGGTTCCATTTAAGAAGAAAGCTAACGTTTAACATCTATGAAACAGGATGACTAGAATTTAAGAGAAATACTATTTAAAGTTAACAAATAAGACAGAATGATATTTCTGCTTCAATAAGCACACTATTCATCAACCTCTCTATACTTTCAAGACTTTAACTTTATGCCCCAAGAGCAAATCTGCTTAACCATAAGATCTCATCCGATTTCCTCCATACAATTTGATAAAATCGAGCTTTATTACCAGAGTTGACCAAGAACACCGTCCTTTTGCCATTTTTGTTGAAGTCTCCCCTGATCTGATAAGACAGCTCTTTAGTGAGTAGTACTGCAATAAACGTCTTCCCTGAGCCAGTGTTTAAACAGACTATGGTATTATGATCCAGAGCTGCTTCAAGCAGTTCAACCTAGAAATACAGTGGGGAAAAAAGATTACACATTTCTTATCTAAGTACAGAATTTTAAAAACTGTATTTTGTTTCAATTCCGAAAACTCCACTATTTTCTAAAATCTCCCTCCAATAAATTTGCCCTTTCAAAAAGCTTACCTTCTACATGTTTATTTAATACTAATCAGAGGCATTAAAATGCCAGTTACACACAGCTGTGCTGTATAAATGTGCTGAAATGGCATTTACAATTTCTTTAAAAATCATTTTCAGAGACAGAAACTTTTCTAGAATGATATGAACAACTGAAACACTATAACTTAGTGGAAAATAAGTGGTTATTTAACATTCATTAGCAAAGTCAAAGTAAAGATGAAAATTAATGATTTTACTACTGCTTATTATACTGATCTACTCTTATTTACCACTTTAGACCAACTGTAATAAAATATACTGTTTCTTTAAAAAAAAAAAAAAGACTATAACCATAGTTCTGACAGTCTATGTTTGTTCAAACCAATCTCGATTCCTACCCAGATCTTGAGGACAGACACACCCAAATAGATACTCAGGAACAGTGAGGTTTTCCCAGGGTAAAAAAAAATAAGAAATTTCATCAAAAAAACTATCAAATCAATTACCCAGCAGATGTTAGAAAAGAAAATGACTATTAAGAACAAAAGTATTTGGCATGAGAAAATTAATCAGAAGAGGAAAGCTTAAAAGGTAAAGGAGTTTTATAGAAGTTGTGTCAACTATATGCAAATTTATTCCATTTTAGTGAAAATGCTCCAGTATTAGTGTTCTCATTAGTACCTGATATTTTCTTGGCGTATAAATGTTATCATGAATTGCTTCTTGTTGCCATGGCAGTCCAAAGAAAGGACCCATTGGTGAGGAAGCAGGGGTCATGAGCTGCAGGCCTGCCATGCTGAGGGGCTGCAAAGCAGGGCTTTTCATTCATCCAGTGTCTCTTTCATTGCATTTTTGCTCTAGCACAGCTTACTACAAAAGGGAAAAAGAATACCATTACACAACCATGCGAGGTTACAAACAAAAGACAGCACAGAAACAAGAGAAACGTCAGAATATCTTTCCTATGGGCCTTCTCAAATTCTTCCTATAACTCTTTTAGCTGTTTCTTGATCTAAGAGGATCTGTTTTAAAAGTCAAGCATTCTACACTCGCCAACCCAGCAATTCTATACCCAGAAACTTGCCTGAAAGGGTTAGGCAGATGCACAAAGATGTAAACACATGAATATTTATTGTCATATCATTACTTAAGAACAAGAAATAACCTTAAAATGAATTAATCAAAAATTATCTAAGTAAGTTACCATCTAGTCTTAAAGTGGGAAACTTTAAATCCATTAAGATAATACAGATCTATATTTACTGACATAAAGCCATGTCCATAAAATACCTTTAAAAGAAAATTTGTATACTATGATGGTCTTTAAAATAAATGTGTTTACATACAAAACCGTAAATATATTTCAAACATTTGTAAATTCTATGATGCTATTATTGATAAAATAATGAGAAAACTGTATGAAAGGCATTTCACACCACGTATGCACAGGAAGGAGTCAAATGCTGCCAACATTTGGTCATTTTATCAAAGGACTATAAACACAGAAGAAGGTCATTTTTCTTAATTGACACCCCATCACAACTGCACAGCTGATCGACTATTTACATAAGTATTTTTTTAATTATGCAGAGCCTAGATAAATTAAAACAAGGCAACACCATTTTGTGCAATAAGAGCTACTTCATGGTGTTTAAGCACTCTTCTGTATTTCACATATTTTTCCCTGAAGATAAATATGATTATGTAAAAGGATAAAACAGAAATTCAGGCTTTTAAAAATTCCTAACCTACAGATAAAGGGTTAGAGTTTCCAATCTCTCTGAGAAAGTCCACCAGCACAGCACTGACTTGTCCCGTAGAAGGCGATTTCCCCTTGTACTGCTCTGCAGCGTTCACTGTTATTACTCTGTGAAACTGGAAAGAATCCCTACTCTTTGTTCCCTGACAACAAAAACTTGAATCTCCTGACCTGTTAAATTTATAACAGTGGTACAACACTGACTTAACTGTTGTGTCTAATCCACCAAGAAGCCTCAAGAGTACAGTCTCTTGTATGCATAGGCTTAATAGCAAAATTTTGATTTCAGAGTTTAATTCAGCTGATGAGAATTCAGTTAACACAAGTAGCACCTCCAGTAAATGACCGCAGGGCCTCAGGCCTCAGCAAGGCGGTGTGTTCGTGGACCAGACAGCACGACCATCCTCTGTACCCCTCTCAGAGGAAGATGGCAAGCAGAGTGTTCCAGAGTACACTATGGAAAACTATCAAGCCCTTCTTTCGCCAGGGTCAAACAGAACTACGTTTTCCACAAGAAATACTGTGCTCATTCTCTACTGAACCAAAGTCCCAACAGCCCTTCCTGCCACCTCCTTTGTGCTCAGCATTCACTTCTCTCCATTCTGCAGGCCCACAGGATAAACAGTCTCAGGTGGATCAGTCAAGCTTCTTAATCTAATCCACCAAGAAGCCTCAAGAGTACAGTCTCTTGTATGCATAGGCTTAATACCAAAATTTTGATTTCAGAGTTTAATTCAGCTGATGAGAATTCAGTTAACACAAGTAGCACCTCCAGTAAATGACCGCAGGGCCTCAGGCCTCAGCAAGGCGGTGTGTTCGTGGACCAGACAGCACGACCATCCTCTGTACCCCTCTCAGAGGAAGATGGCAAGCAGAGTGTTCCAGAGTACACTATGGAAAACTATCAAGCCCTTCTTTCGCCAGGGTCAAACAGAACTACGTTTTCCACAAGAAATACTGTGCTCATTCTCTACTGAACCAAAGTCCCAACAGCCCTTCCTGCCACCTCCTTTGTGCTCAGCATTCACTTCTCTCCATTCTGCAGGCCCACAGGATAAACAGTCTCAGGTGGATCAGTCAAGCTTCTTACTCAGCCCGGCTGCAGAGAACCTGAGGTGGAAGGCTATTTTACCCAACAGCCTGAGACCCAGCAGGTCATGCTGAAGGCCCAAGGCTGAGACCTGCAGGCACCTCCCACACAGCTATCCATTCTTGGGGTATCTCTATACGGCGCTCCTTATCCGCTGGTTCCACTTCCACAGGTCAATCTATCCTTGGTTGGATGAATCCACGGATGCAGAGGGTCAACTGTACTATGCCAGGGATAGGAGCATCTGGGGATTTGGGCATCAGAGGATCTTGGAACCAATCACCACGGGCACCGAGGGACAACTGTACCTCTTCACTACTCTAGGCCGCTCACTAGCAGGATTATTTAAGCCTGATGCTTCACTTTCCACCCAGCTCAAATGTTAATCCAAGACCAAACACATAAATGGTGGAGGGATCAGGAAAAAAGCCCAAGTCCTGCTGGTAGATGGAAATTTTCAAAGGAAAAAAGAGGGCAGCGATGTAAATCCTCAAACACACTTCCTCCACCTCCAGGAACCCTCTTTTTACCACTGGCACTGTTTCTTCTGATGTAAACATTAGTAGTAATGACAGAGCCAGAAAACAGTCTAAAACATAAATCAAGGTTCTATTTTTAGAATAGTGTTAAAAAATCTACTTATAAAAATACTTAAAATTTTACTATAGACTGTATAAAAGTAGTCTAAAAAATAAAAATCGATTTTTAGAATAGGCTTAGAATAGTCTAAAAAATACAACGATGCTCTATTTTTTTAAGGGCACATGATAGTCTTCAAAATTATCAGTATCATAAAATACAAAGAATTACTAAAAATATTCCAAATTAAAGAAGACTGAAGAAACACAACTAAACGCAGTAACTGACCTCAGACTAGACCCTTTCCTGTTACAGAACAAAGGCTCTAAGGGCCATCATGGAGCCCAGCGATAAGGCTGCAGGCAGCGCACTGTTACACTCGCTGAGATGAGGATGGCACCATGATGACGCAGGCGCGCATCCTCATTCTTGGCAAATACACAGTGACGTATTTGGAAGTAAAAGGGCCAAAACGCATGCAACTTATCCTCAAATGGCTCAGAACCGGTAACTACACACAGAAACAGAACGGCTGTGACTGATAAGGCAAATGTGGCCAAACAGGTAGAGCACACAGTCCTCGTCCTAGTCTTACTCTTTTCCGTAGGTTTGAAATCACTTCCAAGGGAAGGGTTTAAAAAGTTAAATGGTTAAATGTGACCCATGCATGAGACCAGGATCCCCTTGAGTACAGGAGCTGTATATCTCACACATACTCTCTCACCCACCAGACCAAACCACACTCCAGACCTAACAAACAACACAGGTTTGTGGAGTGAAGACACTGCCTACGTGCATGGCAAACACCTCCACACAGCATCTCTTGCCCCTTCGTTAGTTACATCACATTGCACATATTCTAAGAGACAGATGGACACGGCTCACTCTTTGACTGGCACACACGTTCCAACAGGATGTGTGTCTCATTCTCTGCAGCTCTTAAATTTCCATATGTGTGTCATATATACACATCTAAATAAAAACGTGATGAACTCAATCAGAGATTCAGGAATGTCTACACAATAACATACAGAACACAAGCACAGACAGCTTAAAAGATATTTCTACAGGACTCGGTTTAGAAATGCACACCCACCCCACTCCTACTCACCCTGAAGGGCGGATACAGGAGAGAAAATCTGCAAGGAAATGGAGAACAGGAATTGAACCCTCCCATTACATTCCCATTAGGTCACAATATTTAAACTAATTTTCACTCACTTCACACAATGACTGGTCCCAGTAATATACTATCTATTTGGGGAAAGCAAATCCAACATTGAAACCTCAATAAGTAATCCAATAACGTGAAAACTAAAAAAGCCTATAATTTTGCCAATTTTTACTTTGTTTGGCATGTATAAATAGATTTTTTTCTCTCTCTCTTTCTCTCAACTTGGCCTTAATGAAAAGCTCTGAATCCCTACTGGTAAGTAAAAGTCTAGAGTTTCATAGATTAATTGACTATAGTTAACTACCTCAGCAGAGCCAACAGGATAATCCACGTGACTATTTTCCGATCATCAATTTTAACAATTAACACTCATCAAAGTGGTGAGACTTTCATAGTTTTGGATGATTCGTTTAGAAACAACTTAGACACATGAATAAACTCTCTTCCTTTTTCCACACAGGATAAAGCCCGGATTTACCGTCTTAATGTCTGAGATCTCTGTGTTGCTGTTGTCTGAACTGCATTTTGACATTGTGATAGCAGTTTATTGGAAAATCACAGCATACCCAAGCTTCTGCTCTAAAAATAAAGGCAAAAAGAGCCAAGTTTAAGACTCTTGCACTTAAACTGAATATAAACACATCTACAAGAAAGTCCCATTGATATGAAAAGTTGAATAAAAGGCCATTATTTTGTATTAAACTTTAAACAAAAGACATCTGGGTTATTTTAGGATACTAAGTCTTATTCTAAAACAAAGAACAAGAGAATGAGCTGTAACAACAACAGGCCTAATTTCCAGAGATCAGGGGCGGGGAAGGAGGTGGGGTGATAGAAAAGTTCGAGGAAAGATCTTAAAATGAATACAACGAAATCAAAGTACATAAAACTCTAAAGAGAATGACTAGGAAAATGGGAAAAATAAATAAATAAATGTGTGTGCGCACGCGCATGTGCACACAGCTGTTGAGTTATGTCTGACTCTCTGCGACCCCATGGACTGCAACCCAGATGTGTTATTTCCTAAATTCATATACACAAGAGAAGTACAGAAGGTCACCAGAAGAGGTACTTGTCTGAGTAATCCAAATCAGCTGGTGGTAAGTCTTCACCACATGTATGAAGTCTTATCAGCAATTTAAATTTCTCAAAGAAAATTTAAAACATGATCTTAAAGAACAATTAATCTAACTATAAACTTTCATTAAATTTATGTATGAATAAAAGAATTCAGGAAGACAGTTCAAGAATGTTAATACTGTGGAGAAGTTTAAAGTTAAGGGTGGTCCAAATAATCCTAAAAGAGATTAGATATCAAAAAGGAAGCATAAAGCACTGACGTGAAAAGCTTAATTCAATTAACAAATGTTGATTTTCCTAGACCTGGTACCAGATTTAATTTATGCTCCTTAACTTCAAGGTCTCTATTTCCACAAGCTCAGGAAAAAATGAATTGGCAGCGGTCTCTTCTCGCTTATTTGCATCCGGTCTAGTCTACAGCACTTTAAAGGACATTCATGTAGAGGTTAAACTTTCCCATTTCATACACAAATTGGTTTTGCTAATAAGTTAACAAAGCAGAATGGGGGAACCTTAACACTGCTTTAGTATTTACATATTTACCTCAAAATGCTGATTCTAAGTTCTTTCAGTTTCCAAGTCTGTATTAATTCATACCCTAGGTAACCTAAAAGCAATCAGAGAGAATATTTTAGAACATACAACTCATTTTTAAAAAACAACTTTAAGAAATTTCCTAGTTGACAAGATTTGCATAATTTACTTATCTGAATAAGATCTCTGATAAAAACAATTCTTGTATTTATTTATTGAGAGTCAAGAAAACAGCATATGTATGAAAGAGTTGCCCTTTAAAATTAGTATTTATGATGTTCTATTACGATTGAAGAATTTTTAAAGCTGTTAGCACAGTCCAATCAGATATATAAGGGACAATTTCTGGAAGTAAATTTCCTCCAGTAAAATCTTGATTTTAAAAATACATAAAGACTACACTAAGTCAATATCGTGCTTTCATGAACTTATAACCCCTCTTTTAAGGAGTCAGTTTATGTTTTCTAAAACTACCTCATGCTTTGACTTAAATTTAACTCCATTCTACACTGAGACCTAATAGGATGCAAATTCAATACACCAACTTGGCCTGGTATGTCACAGGAGACATCTTTTCAAGTAATATTCGCCTCTACTCTAAAACACCAAAATAATAAGCTGATAACACTTGAAAATTCAATGCAACTGCACTATTACAAAATCACTGTCGAGTTATCCAAATTACTTCCCTAAAAAATCTGTATAAAGAGACATTAGAAAGTTAACATGCCAAGCTCAGTGATAATTTATTTCATGTTCTTACTGCACAGCTAATAGGTCAAGTTTTCTAATTTTAACATAAGTTAAATTACAAAAAAAAAAAAGGTGTTTGATAGGGCTCTTTAAGATAACTCTGCAAAAGACAGACCACAGACTCAGTCAAGTTCTAGTATAAACCAACAAATTTAATCTAATTAGCATCTAAATCCCATATATGGCTGTACCCTTTCAGACAAAGGCTGTAACAATGGCTAAACCCTCCTAGTCTTAAATCAAAGGCATCTAGAGCTTCCTGCTGCGTATTTTCAAAACTGGTAACAGAAAACTTCCAACTCACTCATTTTATTATGTATCACAGTCTGATACTACGAACTTTACCAATATCACTGTCCCGATTTCATCTCTACACTCATGAAGTCCAAAACGCCAACTTCCATGAAGTCCCAGAGTGAACAAAAGAAAACACAGACACAGTATCAATACTGTGACATGAAGACACTGTCGAAAGTACTTCTGGAAGCTAACATATAAAACTAAAAACGTCTTGACAAGCTTTTAGTCCCTAGTGGCAACTATGCTGTGGAGATCCAAGACATTCATTTTAACTCCAGCCAAGCCCAAATGCTAAAAGCATCCCTGGCTATGGATATGAAATAACAGGGTTAGAATACAGGTTGCTGCTATAAGCATAAATCAAAAATAAGTGGCTTAATTCTCCCATTTGAAAACAAAGGGGAAGGCATCCCTTCCCCCTCCCTCTTTTTCAGAACTCTTTTCAGTCCTTTTCGGCTGTACTTGAATCTTTCTAAAAGCTAAGTAAGCCTCCAGCCAGTCTCACTTCTCAGGAATGTTTCCTTAAGATTTGTAATCACCAAAAAAGATATGCCCAATCTCCCAGTTTTCCAGGATGGCCTCATTTGTCAACTGACTCCAAATTGCAAAACCTACCTCCAGTCGTAAAGATACGAGAGAACTGGAAATTTTATCTTGAAAACACGATGTAAAGTGTTGTAACCACTTAGCTATACAAAAGAATAAGACTTCTTTGCAATCTCTTTAGTGAATAGCCTAGATACACATCACATTCTGGTTTAATGCTTACTCAATAAAACTGTTTCCTCCCCTTCTACATTTTTGGAGAGATTTTCTGGTTGAGAAGAAGTCGTTTTTAATTATATTTCCCTGGCATCAGCTTTTTAAAAAAGTTAACTCTCAAGAGGTATACATGATAAATAACAAAACCCCTTTCTTAAAACCATAAAGAAACCCTAAACTATGCTGCCTAATGGCACTGGAGAGAACGGTTTTTCAAAATGAAGAAAGATCTGGAAGAAGTCGGCAAACACCTCCTCTTATCCCTAAAAAGGAATCTGCACACAGGGAGGATCCAAAGTGTTTACAAACAACTCCCACCAACCTCCCTTTTCAAAATTAGAGGAGAAAGAGAGTCAGCTGTTTTAAGCTAATTCATAAGTAAAGGCGATGACCTCCCCCTCTTAATATTTTGGGGCATACAGTCACTCGCTCCTCACCGAGGCGCTCTGATAAGGCGGGACACTGGGCAAGGCCTCTGGAGATGTAGAAAGCAGTGTTTTCTAAGAATATTTTATTAAAATCATCTGAATGCTAGCAGATGACCATCTGGGTTAGGAAGACCAAAGCCCATCCAACTCTACCACCTCTAAGTTTGTTTCCCTCCTATAAAGTAGAACACTTGACTAGTATGAGGATTAAGTAATTAAATGCATATTAATCTTGGTAGAGAAAATGTGCTTACCCAGAAATGCAGATGACACCACCCTTATGGCAGAAAGCGAAGAAAGTAGAACACTTGACTAGTATGAGGATTAAGTAATTAAATGCATATTAATCTTGGTAGAGAAAATGTGCTTACCCAGAAATGCAGATGACACCACCCTTATGGCAGAAAGCGAAGAGGAACTGAAGGGCCTCTTGATGAAAGTGAAAGAGGAGAGGGGAAACCTGATTTAAAACTCAACATTCGAAAAACAAAGATCATGGCATCTGGTCCTATCACTTCATGGCAAATAGATGGGGAAACAATGGAAACAGGTGACAGACTTTTTCTTGGGGTCCAAAACCACTGTAGATGGTGACTACAGCCACAAAATTAAAAGACGCTTGCTCCATGGAAGAAAAGCTATGACCAACCTAGACAGCATGTTAAAAAGCAGAGACATTTCTTTGCCAACAAAGGTCCGTCTAGTCAGGCTATGAAGTAGTCATGTACAGATGTGCGAGTTGGACCATAAAGAAAACTGAGCGCCAAAGAATTGATGCTTTTGAACTGTGGTGTGGAGAAGACTCTTGAGAGTCCCGTGGACTGCAAGGAGATCCAACCAGTCAATCCTAAAGAAAATCAGTCCTGAATATTCATTGGAAGGACTGATGCTGAGGCTGAAGCTGCAATACTTTGGCCACCTGATGCAAAGAACTGACTCATTGGAAAAGACGCTGATGCTGGGAAAGATTGAAGGCAAGAGAAAAGGGGGACGACAGGATGCTGCAGTTGGATGGCATCACCGAGTCAACAAACATGAGTTTGAGCAAGCTCCGGGAGTTGGTGATGGACAGGGAGGCCTGGCATGCTGCAGTCCATGGGGTCACAAAGAGTCGGACACGACTGAGCGACTTAACTGAAAGAAGCCACACTCCCATCTCTACCTATAACCACTGTTTTCATAGAACTCTTAAGACTTTAAGGAACTCCTTTAAAGAACCCAAAATGTTTTATTAATCTTAAGATTCAGTATTAAAAAAGCATTCTCAAAGTTGAAGAACTATACAAGATTTTACAGAGTATTTTTAATCAGATGAACTTGAAAAACCACAAACTCCAAACTACTAGTCACTATGAATTTACAATACAATGAAAATCAATTTATATCGCAAAGCATGGTATATAATTTAAAATAAAATTAAACAGCTTTCTGCCCACTAGATCTCTTTAAAAGCAAAAACCAAAAAATACTATGTGCTTCTTCTGTTTGGCTCCCCAAACTTCACTGAAAACATTACCTAACTGTTTTTGAGGCAATGAAATGGTTCACATGCTTGGGCAAGTAATCATCCTCACCATTACCATCCAGTAGATAAGCTTGGAAAATATAAAATGCAAGAAATGAGAAAACAAAGATAGGAAATAGCCAATTTACCCATGATACATGAAATAAAGATTTCAAGGATTTACCAACCATTATTTGGTGAATACAGATTATGAAAAGACTAAGGTCAAATCAAAGACTGAGAGACCAAAGAGAAAAAAGGATAATAAATTTCAAGAATTTAAACACTGTAATTTTTAGTCTTAGGTAAACACACAGCACAACAGGAATATTTCTATTTTCACTTTTGTCATAACTATCATTATTAATTAGAAACCCTTGCATATTTAATCTAGCATACATCACACAAGCTACATTCAGATATGCTTTCTCGGCATGATCTTTTATGAGAGCAAAAAGTGTCCCTCCCACCTTCCCAAAAAACTAAATGTCTAACAACAAATGAGGGAGAACTCGGGTAAACCACAGATGGCTCACTTTACATGGTGCAGTTCAACTGAGCTATTAAAATGATGTCAGTTTGTAATAAAATGCTTATGTTATGAGATTCAGTGGAAAAAAATATTTTTATTTACAGGAAGATCTGGTTGTGTCTTCAAGTTAAAAAATAAAGAAGAAAGGGAAGAAGGGAGGAACGGAGAGGGAAAGAAAATTCCCCCCACAATGGAGAATGGGATTACTACCGTAAGTCATTTCCTCTTCCTTAAGGCTTTTCTGTATTTTAAAATTCCCTATGATTCGGACACTTTATTACATTCAGAATTAAACAAAGTCTTAAACTGAAGATGAAGACAATAAACATATATGACTCTGTCTTAAGTACTGGCGAGGAGGACTTCGTTCTTAAGCCATTGAATGTGGTTGAAGATTTACCCCCGTTTCTATAACTGACACCACAAATTCACCAGCTTTCTTTTCCTGCACTACTCTATTAACCAAACAGATTTCTGCATTTCTCTAAAATCTGTAACATAAACATATTATTTTACATTTCAAAGTAATTAAGCCTAAAATTAAATTTGTCCAAAATTGAAGTTGAATACAAGTCAAATATCATTTTAACAAATTCCATCCACCAAAATCTCCACATAGAAAGTAACTCTAGGCTGCTAGCCAATGGTGCACCTACTTGGAATACTTCTTAAAAAGACAACATTCCAACACATCAAAATGGCACAGATACCCACCTCTGCCCTCAAGTCACCTATAATGACCTTTCCTCTGCAATTTTGTTTTCAGAGAGGTGAACATTTAATACGTCACTAACTTTCAAGGTGAGTTTTTAGGTTAATATTTGAAGTTTCGGTACTTCACTCAATAAAAAATAAGTGCTAGAATGTTATGCCATCTTTCCTCTTACATCATCTTAGAATGTCCAGGAGGAAAAAAAGGGTCACAGTTCTGAGAGGCTGCCTTAAGACACTACATAAAGCGAAGATTCCACTACTAGAGAGAGGTCAGTTCTGAGACAAAAGGAGCCTAAGAAACTGCAAAGTGTAACAAATGCTTAGTCAGTGTTGAGTCAGGAAGCAAATGTGTTAAAGTTTCGGCTGGAGGGAAAGCCCACACCACAGCCACGTGCAACCACGCATGCGCTCTGCTTTCCCCGTGGCTCCATCACGCGTGTACCACACTCTCCAAGGACGAGTCTCTACTTCTGGAGCCCCAACCCCTCCGCCCCACCCCTGGACTTTCCCTCATAACCCCCATCATTACACTCTCCTCTCTTCCAGCACAGTGGGAGCTCCCTACACCACCCAAATCAGGGCTTCATTACATCTGCTCCACATTAGATTTATTGCCATTGCTCCTTCCCCCAGAATTCTAAGACCTTTGAAAGGAAAGATAATCTCATACTCGACTAACATAGAGGAAAGCTGACAATGTCCATAAAAATACTTTCATTCATTAATTCTATGTTGAAAATGAACCTTATTGATCTAAACCTAAATTAACCTGCATCTTCGTATTTTGTGGCCAAATACGAAATTCAGTTTAGACACTTCCTACCTTTAAAAGATTTTAAACAACCCAGATGATTCCAGCAAGTTTAATACCCCTACCTTGGACCCCTGTCCCAACAAAGAATAGTTCAGGGCTGACCTGAAACTATCAAAGCAAGAGATGCATCAATTCATACAATGATAATTTTGACATCATCCAACTATATCCATTCTACCACCCTAGTTCTTTTCATGTAACTCCCAACCTATAAAATCCTCATGAATGTTTCATTTTAGAATTTACTTTATTAGGTTTAAAATTCAGATAAAACTAATGTCAACTAATAAATGTAGGGAAAAAATGTCAGAAAAATCACGACTTTTAACCATCACATTAGTAATTAAGACAAGAATCACTGTTGCTGTGCAGGCACTATGCCATGTCCGACTCTTTGCAACCCCATGGGCTACAGCACGCCAGATTCCTCTGTCCTCCACTATCTCCTGGATTGCTCAACTTTACATCCACTGCGTGAGTGACGATACCTAACCATCTCATCCTCTGGCGTCCCCTTCTCCTTTTGCCTTCAGTCTTGCCCAGTATCAGGGTCTTTTCCAATGAGTCGGCTCTTCATCTCAGGTGGCTAAGGTATTAGAGATTCAGCTTCAATAAGTTCTTCCAATGAATATTCACGATTGATTTCCGTTGGGATTGACTGGTTTGATCTCCTTGCAGTCCAAGGAACTCTCAAGAGTCTTCTCCAGCACCACAATTTGAAATCATCAATTCTTTGGCACTCAGCCTTCCTTATGGTCCAACTCTTACATCCATATAAAACTACTGCAAAAACCACTGCCTTCCACTTTTTCTCCTTCTATTTGTCATGAAGTGATGGGACCAGAACTTCTTGATGAAAGTGAAAGAGAAGAGTGAAAAAGTTGGCTTGAAACTCAACATTCGAAAAAAGAAGATCATGGCATCTGGGCCCATCAATTCATGGCAAATAGATGGGGAAGCAATGAAACAGTGACAGACTTTATTTTCTTGGGCTCCAAAATCACTGCAGCCATAAAATTAAAAGACGCTTGCTCCTTGGAAGAAAAATTATGACCAACCTAGACAGCATATTAAAAAGCACAGACATAACTTTGCCAACAAAGCTCCATCTAGTCAAGGCTATGGTTTTCCAGTAGTCATGTATGGATGTGAAAGTTGGACCATAAAGAAAGCTGAGTGCTGAAGAACTGATGCTTTTGAACTATGGTGTTGGAGACTTTGAGAGTCCCGTGGACTGCAAGAAGATCCAACCAGTCCATCCTAAAGGCAATCAGTCCTAAATATTCATTGGAAGGACTGATGCTGAGGCTGAAGCTGCAATACTTTGGCCACCTGATACAAAGAATCCACTTATTTGAAAAGACCCTGATGTTGGGAAAGATTGAAGGCTGGAGGAGAAGGGGACAACAGAGGATGAGATGGTTGGATGGCATCACTGACTCGATGGACAGGAGTTTGAGTAAACTCTAGGAGTTGGTGATGGACAGGGAGGCCGGGTGTGCTGCAGTCCATGGGGTCACAAAGAGTCAGACTTAGTGACTGAACTGAACTGATGTGACCAGATGAGCTTATCTAAGTGGTTTTTTTTTAATTGAGTTTCAAGCCTGCTTTTTCCCTCTCCTCTTTCACCCTCATCAACTGGTTCTTTAACTCCTCTTCACTTTCTGCCATTACAGTGCTATCATCTGCATATATGAGGTTATTTATCTTTTCCCTGGCAATCTTGATTCCAGTTTGTGATTTATCCAGCCTGGCATTTTGCATTATTACTCTGCACATAAATTAAATAAGCAGGGTGACAACATATAGTCTTTTCATTAAGAATTATTAAAGGATGACAAATCTATCAGGTGAAAGTTTCAAAGTCTCTCTGTATATACTACCTACTAATTCAAATGAAAAAGCAAGAGAGTTCCAGAAAAACATCTATTTCTGCTTTATTGACTATGCCAAAGCCTTTGACTATGTGGATCACAATAAACTGTGGAAAATCCTGAAAGAGACGGGAATACCAGATCACCTGACCTGCCTCACAAGAAATCTGTATGCAGGTCAGGAAGCAACAGTTAGAAGTGGACATGGAACAACAGACTGGTTCCAAATAGGAAAAGGAGTACATCAAGGCTGAATATTGTCACCCTGCTTCTTTAACTTAGATACAGAGTACATCATAAGAAACGCTGGGCTGGAGGAAGCACAAACTGGAATCAAGACTGCCAGGAGAAATATCAACAACCTCAGATATGCAGGTGGCACCACCTTTATAGCAGAAAGTGAAGAACTAAAGATCCTCTTGATGAAAGTGAAAGAGGAGAGTGAAAAAGTTGGCTTAAAGCTCAACATTCAGAAAACTAAGATCATGGCATCCAGTCCCATCACTTCATGGCAAATAGATGGGGAAACAGTGGACACAGTGGCTGACTTTATTTCTCTGGGCTCCAAAAACACTGCAGATGGTGACTGCAGCCATGAAATTAAAAGATGCTTGCTCCTTGGAAGGAAAGGTATGACCAACCTGCTGTTAAGTCACTTAAGTTGTGTCCGACTCTGTGCAACCCCATAGATGGCAGCCTACCAGGCTCCACCGTCCCTGGGATTCTCCAGACAAGAATACTGGAGTGGGTTGCCATTTCCTTCTCTGATGCATGAAAGTGAAAAGTGAAAGTGAAGTCACTGAATCGTGTCCAGCTCTCAGTGAGCCCATGGACTGCAGCCCAATAGGCTCCTCCATCCATGAGATTTTCCAGGCAAGAGTACTGGAGTGGGGTGCCATTGCCTTCTCCAATTACCAACCTAGAGAGCATATTAAAAAAAACAGACATTATTTTGTCAACAAAGGTCCATCTAATCAAAACTATGTTTTTTCCAGTAGTCCTGTATGGATGTGAGAGTTGGACTATAAAGAAGGCTGAGCACCAAAGAATTGATGCTTTTGAACTGTAGTGTTGGAGAAGACTCTTGAGAGTCCCTTGGACTGCAAGGAGACCCAACCAGTCCATCCTAAAGGAGATCAGTCTTGGGTGTTCATTGGAAGGACTGATGTTAAAGCTGAAACTCCAATACTCTGGCCACCTGATGCGAAGAGCTGACTCATTTGAAGAGACCCTGATGCTAGGAAAGATTGAGGGCAGGAGGAGAAGGGGACAACAGAGGATGAGATGGTTGGATGGCATCAGCGACTTGATGGACATGGGTTTGGGTAAACTCCGGGAGTTGATGATGGACAGGGAGGCCTGAAGTGTGGCAGTTCATGGGGTCACAAAGAGTCAGACATGACTGAGCGACTGAACTGAACTGAAATCAATGAAAATCTGTTATTTTTACACTGGAAAAGTGAAAGTGTTAGTCACTCAGTCATGTCTGACTCTTTGTGCTCCAGTGCACTATAGAGCCCCAGGCCTCTCTGTCCATGGAATTCTCTAGCCATTCCCTTCTCCAGGAGATCTTCCTGACTCAGGGATCAAATCCAGGTCTCCAGCACTGCAGGTGGATTCTTTACCATCTGCGCCACCAGGGAAGGTGGCTAAAAGACATGGTAAAAATGAGGGGTTTTTGTTCACTGCTGCTTGGATACTTAAACCTCCTTAACTCAAGGGACAAAGTTAATATTACCAATATTGGGACAAACTGACAATATGTACCTCCTAATGTGATGAACTGAGAAAAGAAATATCATTTGTCAGAAGTGCAAAATCCTCAATCGAATCCTGAGGAAACATGAAAACCAAATCTGAGGCTCATTTTACATAACAGCTGGCTTGTGCTCTTGAAAAATGTCACTATCACACACACACAAAAAAAAACAACTGAGAAACTATTCCAGATTAAAAGAGACAGAACAAGTGAACACAGTGTACGTTCCTGCACCGAGTCTCGCATCAGGGAAAGGAAACTGCGACACTGGACATTTTGGGGACGAAGGAGGATCAGAAGATGCCAGCCCTGAATGTGCCAATCTGGCACCAAGGCAACAGAGAGACGGCAGACTCAAGTGGAACTCTCTGTCCCCTCCAAGCCCGCCTCAGATGACAGCTACTAGTAACCGCAGGCAACAATAGGGGATTCTTTATACTACTCCTGCAACTCATAAATTTGAAAACTATTTTAAAACATAAAAGTTAAAAACAAAACTCTGCCAAATACGGACCTGTATGTCTGGCTACTAGGAGAACACAGAAAAAACAGAACACATCTGATTTTATTTCAGAACAGTTTAAAAAGCAGTATTCAGTCTGTGCCACTTAAAAACACAAAACAAAACTCTCATCGTACCTTCTGACCCTTAAATTATTTGTTCACTCATTCAACAAATATTTATTAAGCAAGGCATCCCTAATGCAGACTTGTATTCTGAGTGGAGTCTTGAACGTGCAGGAAGGGCACTGTCGGGGAGAAGCCCACACAGGACATCGTGGGGACCAGCGGACAGTGTGCGCAGAAGCGCCTGAACAGAAACAGGCGAGGCGACGGGCGGAACGACGAGCCACGTGGCGCCGTGTGCGGCCCGCAGGGGAACGGCAAGACCACGACAGTGAGCGGGAGCATGAAAGGCCTTACGCGCAGCTCTACAGGGTCAGAAGCTCATCCTGCGAGCCTTTTCAGTCTCACTACACACCAAGGGTTGTCGCTGACTTAATCTCGGCCTGAGCCTCTATCAAGGCCCGCTGACAAGAACATCTAAACAAAAGGCAAGCGACTCCTCAGCTTGCCTCTTTCCTTTAGAGGGGACACTCCTCCTGGCGGCAATTACTGTCTTTACACTGGTCTGCCTGAAACCACCGCTGCTGGAGCACTGCAACCCCTTATCCCAGGGACCACCCACCCACTCACTCTAACCACGGAAGGATCACGGCGTCGGTCACCCCATCTCCAGCGCCAACTCACTCTCCCTGCCTGCCTGAAGCACACTTCCACTTGGAGATCCTCATTTGACTCTCAATGGAGCCTTTCCAAAAATTCCTTAAGTACAATTGATCTAAAAGGAAAGCTGAAGATCTGCTACTGCTAAATACAATTAAAAAAAAAAAAAAGACCACCACCAAACACACACACACAATTTCCCATACAGGAATTCCAGAGATGTTTCAAGAAAGAAAAACAGCATCAGAATAAATGCAGTCTCCTAAGGGGCTTCCCTGGTGGCTCAGTGGTAAAGAGTCCACCTGCTAATGAAGGAGACGCCAAGAGACGTGTGTTTGATGATCCCCTGGAGAAGGGAATGGCAACTCACTCCAGTATTCTTGCCTGGGAAATATTAATACCGTGGACAGAGAGGCCTGGTGGGCTACAGTCCATGCGGTCTCAGAGTTGGACACGACTGAGCACACATACACACACAAGGTAATAACTTTTATTTTACCCAATTAAGTTACAGTTAAACCCAATATACATCATATTACAGGAAAAATCCAGATAAGACAGGAAAGGAAGTAGGCTCCAAAGACAGGGTGGTGAATGAACCCATCTGTTAACTCTAAGACTGCAGGTAAATAACTCCTCTCTCACTCAGTCTCATTTCTATAACAGGACCCACACAGATGGCAACCTCTTGGCTCATTCCTTCTCCCCTGCACAATTCACAACACAAACATTTAATTATTAGCTAAGTCAACGATGCCAATTATATTTTTTTAAAAAAACAGGTAAGATGTTTGGTGTGGAAAAACAAACTGCACATCCTGGGGAGAGGCGGGGAGAGACTGCAGGAGCCACACTCGAGAAGGCTCTCCAAGCCCTTTGACCTTCCCTGGAAGTCAATTAAGAGCAAGCTACAGGGTTTACAAATCTTGGGACTATAGAGAATGGGAAGAAGAGCAAGAACCGAAACTACAGCTCCTCTCATCTTTCAGGATTTTTGTTCTCCTCTTTGAAAAAAAAAAAAAACAGGCAGTTCCCCACCCTGGAGCAAAGGACAAAACTGGCAGCCACCGTATCCACAAGCTCGCGTTTATAATCCTATGCTGTTTGAGCAAAGCTGCGAGGATGCCCAATAAGGACCTGCTTACACGTGACTGCAAAGATGCAAGTTTGGCATCTCCCGGGGATCCCCTCAGTAGACTGCCTGAATGGCAATTCAGACAGACGACGTGACTGGCACACAGCATCCACCACCAAAAGCAGGAGATGGATCTGTCAGGTGGGGGAAATGTGATGAATCACATCAGGACGGCGAGACAGCTCAGAACCTTCAGTGGGGCCCTCTGCACTTAGGGTAAGATCTAAAACCCTTGCTAGGCTGTCCTGCGCCTCCCTCTCCCTCACTGGGACCAGCTAGCTTCCCCCAGCTCCCGCTGGTCACAGGACCTCAGACCCTCCTTCAAGCTCCTTCCCAGCTCAGCGCCTTCACACACACCATCCCCTGCTATCTGCTCCTCAATCTTCAGTTTTTACAAAGTCAGCAGCTTCAGTTAAAATACAGTTTAAAAAGTTTTTTGGCACTCAGTATAGATAACACAGGTAAGCATTTTGCTAGAGCATTTGCTGCTAAGGCAAGACAGATTTCATACATGCATATGTGTTTAAATGTGTGATGCTAAAGAGGCCTTAGGAAATGTATCACATATAATCCCTAGATCCAGAACCAGTCTAAGTTCCAGGCACAAAGCACGATCTTCTTGAATAAATGAAGAAAGGCCACCACAGTGAGAAGCCCACTCACATTAACCAGAGAGTAGCCCACCCAGCAATGAAGACTCAGCACAGCCATAAATTAATTAAATTTAAAAACAATATAATAAACAAGTAAATACTGACATATCATGGGATGAAATGCTGAAACTTGATGCAACAGAGAATGACTCACACATTTAAAATCTTAAGTAAAAAAAAAAACTGAACACAAAATCTTACCATATAATTTCCATGGTAGAAAGTTAAAAATAACGAAAAGTAATTAAGTCGGGATGATGTCTGCTCTTTTTTAGAAGAGGCTGGTGAGGGGAGAGGGAAGTGCCTGAGAGGGGGCGTTTGGAAAACCTTATGAGATACAGGTCATACGTGCTCCTTCTGGGCACTGGTTACAAGTGTGTTCACTTCGTGTGTCCTTGTGATTTATGTGTTTTCCTGTGTATCAACTGCAAGTGATTTCACTTAAAGTTAATTTTAAAGGAGAAGTAAACAATCCTCAATACAACGTGTAAAAAATTCTTAATTTACCATGGTTAAGTATAGTATCAGAGTAAAGAAGGAAAATGAGAAAACTGACTTTTATTAAGCATTTATAGTCTATCATTTGGTCTAATTCACAAAGCAACTTGAAGACAAGCATTAACTCCACTGTACAAGGATTTGAAATAACTTGCCCAAGACTATTTGACTAACAAATAGAAGAGGTGGGATTCTACTTAGAATTCGCTTGACTCCCAACTTTTATTTCCACAATATACAAAACACCATGGTCTCAAAGGAAGTATCAGTTTACACTGACTTATCAATCAAGGGGCTTCCCTGGTGGCTCGGAGGTTAAATCGTCTGCCTCCAATGTGGGAGACCCAGGTTCGATCCCTGGGTCGGGAAGATCCCCTGGAGAAGGAAATGGTAACCCACTCCAATATTCTTGCCTAAGAGAATCCCATGGATGGAGATGCCTGGTAGGCTACAGTCCACGGGGTCGCAAAGAGTCGGACACGACTAAGCGACTTCCACTTCACCTTACCGATCAAAAAATATCTATGTGGATATGTTCCTTTTGATCTCTCCAGGGGGTTGAAAAAGAATGGACCCCATTTAAGATTAACAGATGCCCAATGAATATTTTATTTTTAACTAAATCTGCACAAACAGAGATAAGTAAACATTGTTTTAATTTAAAGCTGTAGCAACTTAAATCAGCCCTGTGGATGGATAGTTCTCCTGGCCTTTCTAGTCTAGGAACATAGGTACTCAATAAATACACACTAACAGACTATATCTCACCATTTTTTTTCAGTATCTTTATCACATTTAGCTGAAGACTAAACATGATTTACTCCTTGATACAAACGCTACCTAATGACTTCTTTCTCCAGTGGAATACGGAAGTGCTACTTTAAGAGAGATGATTAACATAAAGGGGGTTCAGACATAGTGAAATAATTAGATAAATTAATATTATAGAAACTGCAATGTACTATGAAACTTTTTCTCCACTCAGTATAGACAACACAGGTAAGCATTTTGCCAGAGCATTTGCTGCTAAGGCAAGACAGATTTCACACATGCATATATATGTCTAAGTGTGTGCGTGCTACAGAGGCCTTAGGAAAATTATTTATTTCCATACTCCTGGCCAAAATATGCACCCAACTCATATGTAAAAAGCTTCCCCAAATTCTCCTAATGTTCAGCAACAAAAAAGGCAGAAATTTATAAAGATTGATTATAAATAATAATAGTATTCTTCATCAGAATCTGTCATATGTCAATGAAAACTATTTTTTAACATATTATCCCCAAAAGAAAGCACCCTCTAACAATGCTTCATTTCATAATTTTATTGAAGAAGAGTTGGAAACTGAAGTCCATATATTACATAAGCAATAAAGAATTACTCTTTTTAAGTACTAATAGCATTTGGAAATTATAGCTTGCCTTAACTCCAGTAGAATATACACACTGCATTTAAATGTCTAACTTAGGTTGTTCTATTATTTGTTCATATATCAACAAAATTATGCATTTTCCTCCAAACACCAAAATTATGTTTGACCTAACATAAATTACTTGAGTTTATTATATGATAGGTACTTATAAAGATTTTTAAATTAAGAGTTTTTTTTCTTTTTAATGTTCAGCTATACAAGTCTATGGACAAAGGCAGGTAATCCCAGTATTGTGTTATATACAATATTTAATAAGCTTTTAAAATTAAAATATAGGCACAAGAGTGCCTATCAAATACTTTTCCTCATTCATATTATCAGAGGCCTCTCAGTGGGTTACCTGCTCTTCATCATAAGGATCAGATCAAAAGTTAAACAGGTCCTATCAGATTCTCATTCATTAATAATCATTTACGAAGCTGTACCTCTCATACAGTTCATGGCAAGAATGCTGGCAGGAGAAGGGGGATGAGAAGGTTGGATGGCATCACCGAATCATGGATATGAGTTTGAGCAAGCTCCGGGAGATGGTGTAGGACAGGGAAGCCTGGTGGGCTACAGTCTATGGGTCGCAAAGAGTCGGACACGACTGAACGACCGAGCAACAAAGCTGTACTAGATGCAGAGATAAAAGCTGAAGAGACTCGATTCTCTCTGAAAGATTCTGCCACCCTAAGCCAATATCCGACCTGGTCTACTTTCCAAGCTTTACTTGGAGGTTTTCACCTTAAGTTTCCCGCTCAGAACATGTCATGATTCCACCACTACTTTACGGTCGCTACATACGACCTCCGTGTTTAACAAATGCAGCCTCTCTCTTCCAGGTCCCCATTTGATCTAGATTCAGCTTGAAACGGAGAAGTCTCTGAATTACATGAGTGCTTCAAAGATTACCAACCACAAGACTTTGGAGGCTTACAAATGCTCTCAGTTTAAAAGTGAGAAAACCTAAACTAAGTATAGAAAGGCCACGGCGACCTGCCCTTCAAGACACGTCTAGTTATTGAGAAGGAAAGCCAAACCGCTGCGGCTGCTCCGTCGCTTCGGTCGTGTCCGACTCTGTGCGACCCTATGGCCTGCAGCCCACCAGGCTCCGCCGTCCCTGCGATGCTCCGGGCGAGAGCACTGGAGTGGGCTGCCATTTCTTCTCCAATGCATGAAAGTGAACAGTGAAAAGTGAAGTCGCTGAGTCGTGTCCAACTCTCAGCGACGCCATGGACTGCAGCCCACCAGGCTCCGCCGTCCCTGCGATGCTCCAGGCGAGAGCACTGGAGCGGGTGCCGTCGCCTTCTCCCGGAACACAGGTTTCCTAACCACTCATTATTTCACACTGGCCATCCACTCCACTGACCATGTCTGCCTGTGTTCTGGAACTGTGCTGTTCCTTGGTTAACCAATTACTTCTCTTTATTTGTGTAGATATAGTCTAAATTGGCATCCACAGACGGAGTCCCACAGGGGTCCCTGTACCTTCTATAAATGTATATAAAATTCTGAATATGCATATGTGCTTTCTTCTGGGGATAAGATTCATATCTTTTGTCAAATCAGGAATCTCCAAAGAATAAGACCCACAGGGCTATATCAAGTACATATGACATATATAAAAAGTTTATGCTGCTTCAAAATATAGATTCAAGGATAATACGCTTATTCATACATAATGGAGGAATGATGGTTATATAGGAAAGTTAGCAATATTTAAGGCTCTATTATGCTTGGTATCACTACTACAGGGACCCAACTAAGCTGAACCATCTGATCCACTACAGACAAGCCTCACACAGAATGAAGTGAAAGTCACTCAGTCATATCCAACCCTTTGTGACCCCATGAACTACAGTCCATGGAATTCTCCAGGCCAGAATAGTGGAGTGGATAGCCTTTCCCTTCTCCAGGGGATCTTCCCAACCCAGGGATCAAACCCAGGTCTCCCACATTGCAAGCAGAGTCTTTACCAGCTGAGCCACAAGGGAAGCCCTCACATGGGAGACTGCACTGTGAAACACTGCTCTCAAGCCCTTTGTCTTTTTCACCTTCCATTATGAAACTGAATATACATCTCACTATTCAAAAATTGGGGGAGAAATCACAACATCATCAAATCACATTAAGAACAGATTTCCTCTAATGTATATATTTGAAGCAATATCAGCCAAATTTTATGAAATGCTGGTTGTGGGCTAGAACTGGGCTAAAGGTTTAAGAAACTCAATTTTTCCTTACAACCTCAAGACGTAGGTACCACTACTAAGACCAGATTTCAGATGAGAGAGTTGACTCAGAAAGACCACCAGACACCCTGGATAAACTGAAGGAAGCAGAATTTGAACCCCTCTGACACCGAAGACCTGCTCTTAAACATTCTTATAAGGCTTTGATAAAATATTAATATATTTAATTTTGCAAAAGGAAAATAGCTGAAAAAATCAAATCACATCAAGAACAGATTTCCTCTAATGTACATATTTGAAGCAATATCAGCCAAATTTTATGAAATGCTGGTTATGGGCTAGAACTGGGCTAAAGGTTTAAGAAACTCAATTTTTCCTTACAACCTCAAGATGTAGGTACTACTAACAAGACCAGATTTCAGATGAGAGAGCTGACTCAGAAAGACCACCAGATACCCTGGATAAACTGAAGGAAGCAGAATTTGAACCCCTGTGACACCAAAGACTTGCTCTTAAACATTCTTATAAGGCTTTGATAAAACATTAATATATTTAATTTTGCAAAAGGAAAATAGCTGAAAATACAACTAATACGAGCTACTCTTGAGTGACAGCCAAGCAGTGGACAGGCATGAGGAGACCCCACTTAAAGCTCCGGCTCATCATGTTAAACTTAGCCTCTCAAAGAAGTCTCTGCCACTGCCTTTTTCTTTCCCTTCAAATAGGATTACTGACCTAACTTCTTAATCAAAGAACCTTTCTACATCATGTCAAAGATCAGCTCTTAAACTGAGATCCTTCTCTCATTATCTGAGCTCTTTAAACACTTTATTTTAAAATTCTGGTTTGCTGACATGTTCTAATCCCCAAGAGAATTTCCAAATGTGTTTTCTTAATTCCTACTTTATTGCACACATTGAGCTGCCACCTAAAAAAGAACCACCACAACAACTATCAGGGCTAGCCAGCTTCAGCAGTAAGAAAGCCTACAGCACCAGGAGAACTCCCAATTTAATAGCGATTTTCTTCTATGAAACTCTTAATTCTCTCTGTCCATAATGCTTCCATACACCTAATCATGTGTCCCCACTTGAAGAACCAGGCAGCATGATCTGTCCAAAATCAGAACAGTAATGACAGAAGCAATATTGCTTTACATAGAACTGTTAGCTTCTAAGTCTTTTAAAAACTAATATAAAATAATTTATTCCCTCAGCACATCTGAGCACCTTGTTTACGTCAGCACCGTTCCGTTCTACCCTTACTATCCTTACAACTCTATTTGTTTGAAAGGATAGTACATTTAACAGAGCATGACACTTAATGTTACCATGAGCTTCAAAAACCAGAATACTAAGGCCAAAATTCAAGTCTCCCCATGTCTTGAATCTAGCAACTCTTACTGACATCCTCACACAAGTTTTCTCGGGGCATCTTCTTAGTCACCTACTTAAAATGGATACCAGCCTTGCGTACTTAAAAAGAACCAGCAATACTCAAAAAATTTTTTAACAAAGACCTTCTTACATGACTGACAATTTCAACTGCATCAACTGAACCTCAAAAATAAGGCTTTTCTCTCTGTATTCATTCATAGAGTATATACCTCCATACAAGCGAACCTACTTTTCAGACCGACACACATTCCCAAGGACTGGCAGAGAATCCTGAAAATCCTGACTGCCTGTATGATCCGGAGAAGAGTACATTTGTGAATGAATTATTATTCAGCATCTGTCAAAAGGCTGAATGACATAACCGACATACAAGGGACATCATCTGAAAGATAAATTAACTAAACTCTAGTGAATCAATCACCAGAAGGTCTATATCTACATTATGCCTGAGGCCTTTATCCAGTTTCTCTAAAATGACATGTGAGAACTATTTCTCCATCATTTGTAAAATGTAAAATGTTTTTTCCACATATTGTTAATGTCATCTTACATAAGAATTCAGATGTGTATCCATCATACAAGAGAAAAGTCTGCTTTTTCCTGCTTAGCTGGTATACTGCCTTTCATTAATCAGTATCAACTACAATTAGTCCTGCTTCCTCTTTTTCTTTGATTAATATTTTAAAAATGAAAACCTTTAGTAACATGCAGACACTAATTATCCTTGTCCTAAGCTTCTCTTCTAATTCTCTCCAGCTCCCTCCACACTCTACCCCTCCTTCAACCTTCACCATAATTTTCACTGTCCTCTCAAACATCTATTGTAAGACCACCTCAAATCCTTTCTCAAAGTAGACAAAAAATAAAGCACATACAGCCACTGGGCTTTGAAAATGAGCTGAACGCTGGAATATCCAAAATGCAGAGCACAAGGACAAGTCACTCAGCTCCAACTTAACATTTACACAAGTTAAACACGGACCTGAGCGGTCCCTTCCTTTGCCATCCAACAGAGCTCCATGATGGACCAAATGAATGAATGCAGTTACCTGCCAAACGCTGGTAGGATCTGAGACCATAAAAATAAGTAAATCCTGGGTTTCAAGAAAATTAAAGTCTTCTATTAATAAACAGTTCCTATTTGTAATACCAGAGAAGGCAATGGCACCCCACTCCAGTACTCTTGCCTGGAAAATCCCATGGACGGAGGAGCCTGGTGGGCTGCAGTCCATGGGGTCACTAAGGGTCGGACACGACTGAACAACTTCACTTAACACAGTCTAACCACCTGAACAACCGTGAGAAAACTCAGCAGTAAGTTCTGAGTCAACCGTGCTGATGATCAAGAAACAACTGGACCGCTTCTGGGGAGATACTCCAAAGAAGTAGAAGCTGGGGTTCCAGCAGGTTATTTGCTCACCTTTGTACAAATATGTTTTGTTATTTTCGCTATTTGTTCACAAGCACATCACTCACAAGGCCAAAAGATACAAAGAGTCCATGAGTCCCAAGAGCCCATGGGGGGATTAATGGATAAGGGACACATACCTACATATCCCTGAGCAGGAGATTGTAGACAGAACAGAAAATGGTGGTTGCCTGGGCCTGGGAGGAGGGTAGAATGGGGAGTTAGTGTTTAGTGGATACAGAGTTTCAGTTGAGGAAGGTGAAAAAGTTCTGGAGATGGACAGTGGTGATGGGAGCAAGACAACAGTGAATGTACTTAACGCCACAGACCTGTACCATCAAAAATGGTCAAAACATGTGTTTTGCTGTATTTCATGACCAAAAAAGGGAGGGGGGGGGGAATCTTACTCAGATAATCAAAGGCCCCCTGAACATTTAAGACAAGAGTTTCATTCTTTTAACAAGTGCTAATTAAGGGCTTATCTGCAACTTATGCAGGTTGTTCCCCTAAAATTTGCTTGGAACAGCAATGTAATGTGGGGGAAGAAGCCCACATGCAAAGATTTAGTAATCAAGCCATGAATCAGTCACTCCTAGATTCACAACTCTCTGAGTCTCCTCTTCCTTGCATGTACACACAGTAAGACAGTATTAAATCTGTCTCAGGGTCACAGTGAGGATTAAATAAGAACATAGATAAAAGAACCTGAAATATCTTGGCATATATTACCAGGAACTTCTTATTAATAAATGTTTCCCCTTGCTCTTTAGCCACAAGTAACGACCACAGGATGCTAAGGTCACAAGTGAGTGAATGTCAAATACCTACTTTCTCAAACGAAACCAGCATCTCATACATCAGACAGTGGCAGGGTATAAATCTCTCAATGTCAAAAAGTCACCCTTCCTCAAAGGTAGCACTACACTAAAAGTACAACCCTCTATATATACTGCCACAAAATCACTATCAAATAAGAATCATTTGAGCCACATCAAAATGTTTTCAAAAACCAAGCCAATAAAATTCAGAAATGGCAAAACCACCACACTTTACAACTCATTCACAGTGCCACAGGTATAACACAGTAGACAGAAGGTAACCTTTAATGATGAGATGACAGCATAAAAGGTAAAGCAAACCCTTATTACAATAATTGTAGGAAATGAAGGTCTTTTCTCCCCAAATTAAATGTGTACATCTTTTCTTAAAACAGCATTTTGATGCCCTGAATCAATGTTCACAGCGATCATATTAAAAGCACTCTTTGTAGCGTTTCTAATCTACAGTATTACAAAATATGTCCCACAATGAAAATTTGCAAAATTATATGTAAGTATATACAGCATATATTACATGTAATATGATTTGCCACAGAGAGCTACTAACAAGTTTTGCAAAATAAACTGATTATGCCCACCTAGTTTCCAAAGATATTAATACTAAAATTACCAATCACTAACACCCTTATTCAGAATCTTGTACCATCATCCATCCTCTAATAAATTATTGGAGCCCTTGGCTAAAATGGGTATTTAGAAAATTTAATGTTTATACCAATATATTTTCAATGCAGTTAACCATTACTAACACACATTCTATATATATATATTTTTCTTTCCCCCCTCGAGATACTTAATTCCTAATCTGTGCCCTTTTCCATTCACTGAGTCTGCTGCACTTGAAAACCAAGCAACAGGAAGAGAAACTGAACATCAGGATTGTGAAGATCCAGAAAAATTCAAGGGGCTTCCCTGGTGGCTCAGAGATAAAGACTGCCTGCAATGCAGGAGATCCGGGTTCGATCCCTGGATTAGGAAGACGGCCTGGAGGAGGACATGGCAACCCGCTCCAGTATTCTTGCCTGGAGAATTCCATGGACAGAGAGAGAAGCCTGACAGGCTACAATTCACAGCACAAGAGGTGGACACGACTGAAGCGACTAAGCAGCAGCAAAATCCAAAGCACCAAAAAAGCAAAGACTTCAAATTAAAACTCTTTCACCAGCTGAACATTTGTAAATCGTGATAGTCACCTCAATACTTAAGACTGATCACCCGGGTGGATAAGGTGTCCCTGTAAGCATGACTTTCTGCACAAAACCATGGACTGAACACTCTACAGTAAATACTCCCCGCTCATCTGTCTTTGCAAATCTTCAGGCCATTAAAAAGACACATTAAGTGGTCTGCTAGCTCTACACTGCGGGCAAAGCCCTGGAGGAACTCAGCTTTTCTGGAAAGTCTACCCTCACCCCAACTCCCCACCCCCACAAAAAATCTGCAGTGCTAACTTAAAACACACACTGATTTGCCAAGGACTGAAAAACCCTCTGCGAAAGCCTCGCTTTGCAGGGATCCAGGGGCGTGCTGGCACCAAAAAAAAAAAAAAAAAAAATCGGAGAGGAGGGGCAAAAAGATGGCCTCGGCCACCCGCCCCCTAGGGACCCAGAGAGCTGGTCACCTGCCAATAAACACGAACAATCCTCGCCCGGGCGCGCCCCCGAAGGCTCGTGCTTTCCTGCCAGCGCAGGAGGGCCCGGCCTGCCTTCCCTCCCCCGGCCCCCTCGAAGGTGTCCACCCAGGAGGCCAGCGCCAGCCACCGCGCAGCCTCCGGGGATGCTCCCGAGACGCGGCGGCGGCGGACCCCGCGCCACCCTGGTGCGCGCAGCCGGACCTGTCAAAGCCCAGCTCTCCGCGGGCCGGGGGTGGGTGGGCGAGCGGCGAGGACTCCCCCGCGCGCTCCACTCCCGGTGTGGAGGCGCCCGCGTGCCCACCCGGTGCCCAGGCGACCCCGCGCACAAAGTCCCCGGGAGCGCCGAGTCAGGACGCGCGCCAGCGGGGCTGCGCCGAGCCCGGCGGCGCGGGTGCCCGCCCCGCCCAGGACCGAGCGAGGAGGCCGCGCCATCTGCCCCGCGCCGGTCTTCCCACCGGAGTCCGGAGCCCACGCGGGCCTCGGCGGCGCGCGGAGCCGATCCCCGCTCCGCCCCCCACTCCCGGGACACAAAAGCGGCTCCGCGGCCAGGGAAGCCCGCCTCACCTGCAGCACGGGGCGCCGCGGGCCTTCGAGAACCATCGGACCCCCGCTCCGGCGCGCGCGTCACAGCCCAGGCCTCCCGGTGCCGCCCGGCGCCGCCGCCGCCGCCGCCATGTCCTCCCGCTCGCCGTCGCCTCGTCCCCGCTGTCAGGTCACTCCATCCAACCTGGGGCCTGGAGCAGCCCGCGCCGCGCCGCGCCTCCGCCTCGACCCCTCCCGCCGGCGCCTGCGGAGACTGCGCAGCGCCCGGCTCGCTCGCGGCCCGCGCACGGCCCCGCGGCAACGGCGCACGGCGGCTTGGAGAATCTCTCCGGCGCCCGAGCCCCCGCGCTCCCCCTCGCGCCGCGCCGGCATGAGAGCGAGCCCGCGATTGGACAGCGCGCGGCGGTGAAAGGTTAATCCCGGCCCCCCAGCCATTCAGGAGCCGGGAGACAGTGGACGCTTGCGACAGAGGCCCCTGGCGGTGTTTGCGGCCCAGAGGAGCCGGGGCTGGACGCGGACGTTCCGCGGGCCTGCGTGGGGGCCGGGAACCTTCGCCGCCCGCCCGGTGCTCGCGCGCCCGGCCTGCGGACGCTCGCTTGGCTCGGCGAGAATTCTCCTGGCGCTCGGAATTCGTCCGCCTTCATGGTTGCCCCTTCTGGCACCGACCGCCACCTAAACGTGGCCCTTCGCCGTGGCCGTTAATTGTTCTCCCGAGAGCTCGGCGCTCTTTTTCACCGCCCCATCCCCTTTTTAAAGGACCTTTCCACTCGCCTGCATTTCCCCAGGGTTAGTGGTCCAGGGCCCTCCGCATTAGGGGAGACAATGAACCCCACCTCCTTCCTCCCACCCACCCCATCCCTAACCCGGAACTGGGATGACCAGAAAATGAGATTAGGGCAGCGGCCCCATTTATGTAAATAGTCTATTTGCATAGATCGAAACCTTGCACCTTATCTTGTAGCTGTGAATTAATATGGAGGGCCAGTAAGTGACTGGCTAAAAGAAAATCGCGTTAGTTTATTCCAAAATATGTATGTCTTTCACATGGCTCACCTGATAGACTGGTTTACTCCAAAAGAGGTAGCATAACCGCAACCATGCTTCTGCTAAGAGCACACAGCACCTACCGCGTGCTAGACGTCTAGGGCTGCGCTGATGCAAAGGTGTCCGTCGAACACTTAAAATAGGGCTAGTGTTGACTGGGGGTTTCCCTGGTGGCTCAGACAGTAAAGAATCCGCCTGCAATTTGGGAGACCAGGGTTCAATACCTGAATTGGGAAGATTCCTCCAGAGGAGGGCATGGCAACCTGCTGGTACTCTTGCCTAGAGAATCCCCGTAGACACAGCGACCTAGCAGGCTACATACAGTCCATGGGGTCACAAGGAGTCAAACACGGCTGAGCGACTAAGCACAGCACAGTCTTAACTGAGATAGGAGACCTGAAAATCAGATGTACGTGTTCCTTACCAAAAAAGAATGTGAAACCACACTATTATTTGTTATATTCATTACATGTTAAAGTGATAATGTTTTTGACATTGGGATAATTTTTTTTTTTAATTCTAGGAAGTACTTAATGTCTTTTGTGACTAGCATTATGTATGTTGCTATTGGATGGGATTTTGTAAGCTCTGATTTTCATGTGGATCCTGTAAAGCAGATGCTGTTGCTTGCCCTCCATTTTATAATAACAGAGGAAAGAAATTCATAACCTCCAGCAAGTAAGCTGCTAATAAGTGAACAACTGAGATTTGAACCCTGGGGATCTGGATTCAGGGCTAGTACTACAGTGCTCACATTTTGATCGTTACATATACCATGAGTTGGCAAGATGTTTCACATAAACATAGAATGTTCATGGGCAAAATTAGGAGTTCGTTAGAACACTCTTTGTCAGGTCTCCATAGAAATAACTTTTCTTATATGTATCAAGAATTTATATTGCACTATAAGCAGAAGGCCTCCCCAGGATTCTAAGTAAAGCCTTTTTGGAAATGATCCCTTGTAAGAATGACATCTCTGGGTGGCGCTAGGCACTGGGGTTCACTATAGTGGAAATTTGTGGGCAGGTAAAATTTTCATTCTCTCCTATTGTGCTCTCAGTCTGTCAAGACTAGCTGAGTTTCTCCTTCACCAGGTTTTTCTGATTTTCATCAGGCTTTTTTTCTTTTTAACTTTTAAAAAGAGTATTACATATATGGTTCATTCATTCAGTTCAGTTCAGTCGTGTCCGACTCTTTGCGACCCCATGAATCGCAGCACGCCAGGCAACCCTGTCCATCACCAACTCCCGGAGTTCACTCAGATTCACGTCCATCGAATCCGTGATGCCATCCAGCCATCTCATCCTCAGTCGTCCCCTTCTCCTCCTGCCCCCAATCCCTCCCAGCATCAGAGTCTTTTCCAATGAGTCAGCTTTTCAGATGAGGTGGCCAATGTACTGGAGTTTCAGTTTTAGCATGATTTCTTCCAAAGAAATCCAAGGGTTGATCTCCTTCAGAACGGACTGGTTGGATCTTCTCGCAGTTCAAGGGATTCTCAAGAGTCTTCTCCAACACCACAGTTCAAAAGCATCAGTTTCTTCGACGCTGAGCCTTCTTCACAGTCCAACTCTCACATCCATACATGACCACAGCAAAAACCATAGCCTTGACTAGACGGACCTTAGTCGGTAAAGTAATGTCTCTGCTTTTGAATATGCTATCTACATTGGTCATAACTTTTCTTCCAAGGAGTAAGTGTCTTTTAATTTCATGGCTGCAATCACCATCTGCAGTGATTTTGGAGCCCCCCAAAATAAAGTCTGACGCTATTTCCACTGTTTCCCCATCTATTTGCCATGAAGTGATGGGACTGGATGCCATGATCTTTGTTTTCTGAATGTTGAGCTTTAAGTCAACTTTTTCACTCTCCTCTTTCACTTTCATCAAGAGGCTTTTTAGTTCCTCTTCACTTTCTATCATAAGGGTGGTGTCATCTGCATATCTGAGGTTATTGATATTTCTCCCAGCAATCTTGATTCCAGCTTGTGTTTCCTCCAGTCCAGCGTTTCTCATGATGTACTCTGCATATAAGTTAAAGAAGCAGGGTGACAATATATTAGAAAGTATAGAAAGGTATAGAGTAAAAAGACTCTCCCACACCCATCCCCGTGCTCCAAACAGGTAAGCACTGTTTCTTGCACATTCTTCCAGTGATTTTTTTATACAGTAGAAGCCAAGACGTTTCTCATTTGCAAAAATGCTAGTGTGCCATGCACATTAACTATACTTTGCTTTTTTTAACAATATATCAAGAATATATGTCTATAGCAATAGATACAGAGCTCCTTGCTATTTTTTTCAAATCCCCATAACATTTTATTGCAGGGATGTGCACATAATTTAACCAGCTCTTTATTGATGGACATTTAGACTTCCAGTCTTTTGTAATTGAACACTGATCCATTTAAAATTGATTGAGTGTATGGGATAAGGTATGAATCAAAATACTTTTTTTTCCCAGATGGCTACAGAGTTTGCCATTTATCAGCCATTTACTGAAGAGTTCACTTCTAGATTCTGTGTTTTGTTCCACTGGTCTATCTATTCATGCTCCAATTGCTGGTTTGTTTTAACGCTGGAGACATAAAATCTTTTAGGGATAGAGTTTCGCACTTTGTTTGGATCGCTAGAAATCTCAGAGCTAATACTTCAGCCCTCAGTAAGCAATGGTACAGTACCATGTGGTATGCATTTTCTGTGGGCTAATTTTTTATTTTCCCTTTGCCCTGATTATTTCCACAATTTGTTTCATATTCTGTAGAACAAGCCAGGATATAAATATACCTTTTTTTAAGATTCTCTGTTTCATGTAAAGAAACCATCCTGAAGTAGTTTAAAAGGGGAAGAATTTATCAGGATACAGGAACTTTTCACAAAAGCCCAGAGCAGGCATTCAGCTACATTTTAACAAAAGACTAGATCCAGGAGTTGGAAAGCTTTCAGGGGCCCAGAAGTTACTCTCTGGGTGTTTATTCTGGGGTTAATTTTCTGTGTCTCTATCTCATCTGTGCATCTCACTCTCCTGACTGATCTCCCTGCTTTTCCACCTTCATAGGAGAATATAGGCACCCCTATATTCAGCTAGGGAGTCAGCTCAGACCTCAACAAGGAAGGTGGGAGAATCGGTCCTGCAGTCAGGTTACTTATTATGTACAAGGGAACTTCCCAAAGGAATACTATGTAAAGGATGAAGGGAGCCAGATTTCTCACTGTTGGAGAAGGGGATTAAGATACAGATAGGGGAACAGCAAGAAAGCTTGACAGGTTGGATCGGAATTGGAAGTACTGATGTGAATTCAAAGTTTTCAGTATATAAACATAAGTTCAGTTCAGTTTAGTCACTCAGTCGAGTCTGACTCTTTGCGACCCCACGGACTGCAGCACACCAGGCCTCCCTGGGAGATCCTGGAAAGACAGGGAAGCCTGGCATGCTCCAGTTCGTGAGGTCACAAAGAGTTAGTCACAACTTAGCCGACTGAACAACAACAAATGCTCAGTTCAGTCGCTCAGTCATATCCTACTCTTTCGGACCCCACGGACTGCAGCACGCCAGGCTTCC